>PYWC01000135.1:56322-86148 GCA_003182015.1 Tuber magnatum
CTTCTCCTTTTTCTGCTGCCCTGCTTAGAAAGTAATCCCGAACGTCCACGTATCTGGTTGTCTTTCTTGCCGACAAGACATTGCATAGATCAGGGTACAACTCGTTGATGGATAGCATGAAGACAGTGCCCTTGACTTCTTCTGCTTGTGTCCATGCTCGCATCGTGGTTCGGAATTCGTTGGTTGTTTCATCATCAGCTGATGAACATCATTGGGCAAGACGGTTCCATGCAGTTTCGAACTTTGTGGCATGGTCAGAGATGGATTGGGTGGAGACAAGTTTGATTTTCCAGATGGCTTCAAGTAGCATCATGTTGGTAGCTGGAGTTTCTTTGTCGAATCGGTCTTTGAACGCCTGCCGGACCTCCGCTGCTGAACTTTTGGCAGAGATGTCGGCATGGTAGATGGAATTTACTACTTGGTAGAGGTAGAATCTAGCTTTAGTGTCCTTTTTCTTCCATGTCGTGACTTTTGTAGCATCTTCTGATGCTCCGATCGTAGGGATCTCAGGCTTCTTTTCCATTCCAAGTACTACCTCTGATAGTCCAAGGACTTCGAAGGCAACCAGCCAGGCCTGCGCCCAAGTCTGGTAGTTCTCTTGCCCTTGTAGTTTTGGGTAGTCGGTTACGGATAGCTTCAAAACAGTTTCAGTATTGTTCGACATATTGCTTTATCGTGGTACGTTTCCGATTACTGTCGTTTCTGATCGTCTGTTTTGTGGAAGGGGTCGGTTTCTTTGTGACCAAAATCGCCAACTATTTATCTCGTCTAGGTTCCTGATTGCATCACAGCGTAGATCATCGTAGTACTTTTTACAACAGGAAGGGAGAAGATAATCACGTGAAAGAGGACGTTTTTTGTTGCAGTAAGGACTCGTCCACCAGTCTAGTGCATCAAAGTACTGGCGGGCCAGGTTGGCTTTTGTTGAAGGAGGTGTTTGAGGGGAGGATTAACGGTATACGCTCACTTAGTAGTGCTCTTATGGCCTTGTCGTATATGATGTTCAGGTCTGTGGAAGATCTCACAAACCCGGGCTCATAACCTGAGAATATTAGTATCTAAGTAACTTGCACTTGTGATAGTGGAGTAGACGTAGTGAACAAGATATATCTTTAAGACTCATAGATTAATCCAAGCTTGCATGCTCTTCTAATAGAAAGGAAAAATACACCCCTATTTATACCCTTCTATGGTTACGCGAACACTGACTCATACCAAGGAAATCTATATACCCTGCTAGAATCTTCTAGCATAACAACTGGTCATATGACTGTGTCACATGACTGACACAGTCACACCACTGTACAGGAATGAGATACCGTATTTTGAACAGGAGGTAGTCCACCTTCCACCCTATGCCCCCTTATATATTCTGCGAAAAGCTTACGGTCGACCGGACGGCAGCGACATATACAGTGTTGCAAGCATGTCTCCAAAGTTTCCTCTTTGCTAGACTTCACACCACTACCGAACCGTTTGCCCCTGACATCTGGGCGTCAAGGCGGGGCCGGACGGGCATGACAGGAATAACATCTCCAATTTACAGCTTCCTTAAAGCTACGTAGCTCGCCCAATAGCATCCTCCGGAACCGCAGATTCCAGTATCATGCATGGCTTTGCATGACAAACATTCTAGTCAATTTTCTCAAATTCTTCGAGAGACTTCGTATTGAAAGCTAGGGTAACCCAGGACTTTGGGCAGGGTAACCCAAGCCCCAGGGTAGGGTAACCTTGTCCAGTGGACCAGAGAACTTTTCCCTGTTACCCTGTCTATCCTACTGCCGGCGATAGATATTTCTGACCTGTCTCCAGTTACCCGGCCTAGCTGAGTAACTGCACCTTCAGAAGTCCCTATGTACGCTGACTCCACTCGCGGGTGTGTTCAGGTACCTAAGTCCCTGACCAGCCAATTCTGTTCATTCTTGGAGCCCGGGCCATCAGGTCTCCCTAGGTCAAGTACTTACTTGCCTGCCGGTTCCTACCAGTTCGCCTCCTGGCTACCTGTATGGGTATAGGTTCCATCTGCCATAGCTGATGTATGTTGGGTCATTACAGTTGGCCACCACCGTCATTGTTCCTTTGCGTCACAGTGTACTGTGCACTCATTGTGGGTGCACACTGTCCTCATCTTTTTTGCATGTTCTTTCTTCTGCTTTTCCCCTTCTTCTGCTTCTTTCTGTGCTTGTACTACATTTCGTTTGAATTCTTTGTGGTCTTCAACGGCGAGCCAACTCTTTTCTTCCGCCTCGGTGTGGACTGTTGGTTGCTGGTTTGCGCAGGCAGCGCTGGCGGAAGAGGAGGACGAAATCTTTAGAGTTGGTGAAGTTGGTAGCTGGATACCATGCTCAATCATGTTTGGGGGAGTAACCGGTCCACTTGGCACGGTACTGTAGTTTACCGTAGTGCAAGCTGCAGTCGATTATCTTCGAATTCGTATTCGTCTTCTCCGTCTATGTGAATAGGCGGAGTGGGTAGTTTCTTCTGTGAGGGAAAAGAGTTTTCCTGGTAGGATTCGAGGAGGCTGGTGTGGAATGTTGGATGAGTTCCTTTCATCGAGGCGGGGAGGACGAGTTTATATGCTTGCAATCCGACCTGTTCGATTATCCTGAAGGGCCCAAGTTTCTTGTAATCCAGCTTTTTCGAAGACCCCATGGTCCGGATATTGCGCGGTATCAACCACACCTTGTTGCCGACGGTGAGGTTCGGGTCCAGTTTCCACTGCTTATCGCTCTTTGCCTTCTGACTTATTTGCACCGGAGTCATTTCCTCTTGTAATATGTCATGTACCCTTATCATATGGTTGGCCTGAGTTGTCTTTGGTGGCACTTGATCGTATGCCAGACCGAATGAGGTGTCATATTCGTAGTTCGCAAAGAAGGGTGTGGTCTTTAAAGTTTCTTGTCATCCATTGATATATGCGAATTCTGCTGTCGATAGGAACTTCGTCCAATCGTTTTGCTGGTAGTTGATGTAGGCTTGTAGATATTGTTCTAATATCGCCTATGTTCGTTCGGTCTGGCCATCCATTTGGGGATGGAAGGCTGTGCTCAAGTGTCGGCTAATACTTAATTGTCATGTGATTTCTTTCCATACGTCCGACGTGAAGAGGGATCCTCTGTCAGAGGTAATATCCTTCAGTAAACCGTAAAGTCTGAAGACTTGGTCTTTAAACAGATTGAAGAATTGTGGTGTTGTTATATCCATTCTGCATGGTACAAAGTGCGCCATTTTCATGAGGCGGTCGATGACGACCCATATGGTGTCATAACCGTTCGACTCGAGTAATGCTGTGATGAAGTCCATTGCGATTGATTGCCATGGTCTTCCGGGGTTTTGAGTGGTTTGAGCAGCCCATAGGGTGTGTGCTTAACCGTTTTCGTTCGTTGACATGTGTCGCAATTCTTCACATATGTTTCAATGTCATCGCGCATCGATGGCCAGTAGTATGATTGTTGAATTAATGCTGTTGTTTTTGCCATTCTGCCATGTACCACAGGTGAAATGTCGTGATTTCTTCTTATTGTTTCCGTTCGTAGGGCTTCTTCGTCCGGGAGCATTATCTTAGCGTCACACCATAGGTATCCCTTTTCTTCCCAGTACACCCTGAGGGCTACGCCTTTCATTTGTTTTAGGCCTCCGCTCAAGGCGTTTTTTATTTCGTTGATTTCCTGGTTGTCAGCGGTCTTCCTTTTTATCCATTCTTCGTATCCGTCATGGTTGCTTGTGGCTGTGGTTGTTTCGTTTAGGGATTCGTATCCACTGTCTTTGTCCTCTTCTTTTACGAAATTCTTCTCCTTAGGGAGAAGTATTCTTTGTTGTTGCGACCATGTTTCTTCTTTGTTGGGAAAGTCTTCCATTCTTCGAGTCAATGCGTCCGGCCTTTCTCTTTCTTTTCCTGGTCGGTATTCGATTTGAAGGTCGTATTGGCTTAATGTCTCGCTCCACCTGATCTGTCGTCCATTGAGTTCCTTGCTGGCAGTAAACGCTAGTAGGTTTTTGTGGTCCGTGCTAACACGGATTATGTGTCGACTTCCTAGCCTGTAGTTCCTCTAGTCATTAACTGCTTGAACAATGGCTAACAGTTCCTTGTCCTGAATGTCATAATTTTGCTCTCCGTTTGATATTGTTTTTGATCGAAACACGAGCGGTCTACATAATCCCTCTTCTCCCTACTCGGAGAGGATTCTGGAGTATATTTAGTTGGATACATGCGTCTCGATCATGATGGGTAGTGTGGGGTCGAAGTGTCATAATATCGGTATCGTAGTAAGTGGTTTCCTCATTTCGTCGAATGCTCTTTATTCTTTCTCACCCCACTCCCATTTGATCCCTTTCCTTGTCGTATCATAGAGGGGTTTAGCTATCGTACTAAACCCTTCGATGAAGCTTTGGTAAAAGTTGCAAAAGCCCACAAAGCTTTGTACCCCTTTTGCACTCTGGGGTGCCTTCCAGTCATTGATAGCCACTGTTTTGACTGGATCAGCTCGTACTCCATTCGGGTTGACAATAAATGCTATGTATTCGACTTCGCTTGTATGGAAGTCGCATTTCGAAGGCTTTAGTTTGACTTTGGCTTCTCTCAAGGCCTGCAGGACATTCCGTATGTCTTGGTGGTGTTGTTCCATGTTGTCCAAGTAGATGAGGATATCGTCTAGATAGACGATATAACATATATCCAGGTATTTGCTCAACTTGGAATTGATCCACCGTTAGAATGTGGCTGGTGCATTGGAGAGTCCAAAGGGCATGACTAAATACTGGAATAGCCCATATCTCGTCCTGAACGCCGTCTTCCATTCATCTCTTTTGGCTATCCCGATATTGTGATATGCGTCCTTGATATCCAACTTCATATGGTACGTGGCCCATCCAAGTCGGTCCAGCGCTTCGTCGATCAATGGTAGTGGGTACCTGTCCTTTTGTGATACTGCATTCAGTCCCCGGAAATCCACGTAAAGTCTCGGTTTCCAATCTTTTTTCTTGACAAATAGGATGGGTGCCCCTACTGAGGAGGACGATGGTCTGATCTATTGCCTGGCCAGGTTCTGTTGGAGGTATTCGCGGAGTGCCTCCAACTTTTCCTTTCTTAACGGGTAGAGTTTCACGCAGGGGGCTGCCTTTAGTTCCTCTAGCTTGATCTGCTGATCTTAGCTTTTGTGTGTGGGAAGATCTGTCCTTTCGTTTTCTGCGAATATGTTGAGATAATCGTGATATTCCTTTGGGACCAGTTGCCTCAGAGTTATTTTCTTCTTCTTGGCTTCTTCTTTTACTGCTAGCCACGTACTAATTGTTGATGCTTCCGCGATCATTGGTCCGTCTTCTTCTTAGTCCCATCTGAGGATCCCTGTCTGTTCCCTTCTCCGATAGAGTTGACTGAAGCCCTTTGCAGACATGAAAGATATGATCTGGGGGTTCTCTTCTGTCGTTTCGGTTGGGGTGTTGTTGTTGGGGGTTCCGCGTCCGGTGCTGCTGAATCCTTCCTCGCCTGTTTTGGTCTTGTCCAGGTCTCGGACTTCGTGGAGCTCCCTGGTATTGATATTCCCGGTTAGGATCAGGGCTATGCGATCCCCTTTTTGGATTGTATAGTCGTTATTCTTCAGGTTTATTAATAGGACTTATACCTCGCTCCTATAGTCTGCATTGATCACTCCGGCGCCTGTGGTAATCCCATATTGGGTGGCCATACCACTGCGCTGGGCGATTCTTGCATAGGTGCCATCAGGTAGTCCTACTGCAATTGCTGTTGGTATTGTCTTTTGTCCTCTTGCGGGGACCATTGTGTCTTCCGTGCTGTACAGCTCGTGACCTGCAGCCTTCTTTGATCCTCGTGTTGGTTTTCTAGCATTCGGATGTAGCACTTGTACCCTTATGCCTTCGTCGTGGGGGATCCCTTCTTCGTGTTTGGTGTCCATATGGAGGATCGGTGTCCTTAGGTTCTCTCTCACTGCTAGTTCTTTGGGGATCGTTTCAATTGTTGGGGAAGTTTCCAGGCACAACTACGTGCATAGTTCCCTGTTGAAGTTGATTTGGCCTTTTTCCCAGTCGATATTCGGATTGTGTCGTTTCAGCCAGGGCGTTCCTAGTATTGCACTGTGTTTCTGTAAGTGCGCTACCTGGAACGTTATAGCTTCGTGATGTGACCCGATCTCTATTACAGCCTATGCCGTATGGGTGATGGGTCCTGCCTTGCTTTTTTCCACGTTGACCATGTATATGTCTTTTGGTTTCTTTATCTTTGTCAGGGATAATCTGTGGGTTTTGCAGAAGTTTCCGTCGATGAAATCCTCGGTTACTCCTGAATCAAGTATCCCATTCGTTTCAGCATCCCTATTTGTCGTGCATAGTTTTAGCTTAATCATAAGATGTCCGCTGTCATGGTCAGAACCGTTCGTGTTGTTGATCATTGCCTTGTTGCCTTGTCTCGTTGATGGGGGTGTCTTGTTCTTTTTGGTTGATATGTGTGCGATGCCGGTAGGTTTGCCTCTTTCGTCGTCCCGCTGACCATTCTTTGTGGGGGACTTTATTCGCTTAAAGTCCCTTGTCCTTCCGTCCTCTTCGTAGCTTCTATTTCTTAGAGTTTGGTTTCTTTGCGTCGACAATCCTTGATGAAATGCCCCTTCAGTCCGCATCGGAGGGATGCGTTCTCCTTTCTTCTTTTCTGATATTCCTGGTCGGACAATCTTTGGAATCGCCTGTTCCTTTTTCCTGCCCCGTCTAGATCCATAGGGTCTCCCACTGGTGCCGGTGTTGGTGTGTTGTTCGGTCAGTAGGTCCCGTTGTTGTTGCGCAGCGGGGTTGGTTGGTTTATCCCTTTAGTCCTGTTCTGAGCATGTCTGACCAGATTGATCTTGTCTTGTTTGTCGACGGCCCATACCACAAAGCCTTCTGCCGTTTGATTAGTCTGGTCTGAGCTTATCCAGGCCTCTTGCAGTCTTTCGTTGGTGCCACCCAGGAGGTGGCGGTACTCCGCGTCGTCATTATATTCCGCTTTGACTGATATCATGCGGAACTTGTGCCAGTAGTCGGAAAAGTTACAATTTCCTTGCCTTATTTTTCCCAGTTTAAGCCTCGCTGTTTCCTTGGCCTTTTTGTCTCCGAACTGGGTGTGGAGGGTTTCCTTAAACTCCTCCCATGCGGCCTATATCCGGTCTCACTTTCCTTCCACATAGGGCATTATCCATTGCCCCGCTGCTTGTCTCAAGAGGGACTCTGCATAGTCTACCTTGATCGTGTCTTTTCTGTCTCCGCACCCCTTGACCTTGAAGTACTGTTCCAACTCACTTAGGAACTGTCTTCGCTTCTCGCGTTCTCCCTCGTAGAGGTCCAGATCTCTGGCTTTTGGCCTTGACTCCGAGTGGGCGTTGATTGCACCCAGGAATCGCATCATCTGGTCCTCCGTCATCATCAGGGCCTGTGCAGTAGGCCCTGTCAGAGGTGCTAGTGCTGCTGGTGCAGCTATCCTCCTTGGTCGCACTGTTCCTTCTGGGAAACTATCAGGGAGTGAAGTTTGTTCAGGGGTAACCGGACTTGTGGCTTGTGAGGGTTGGCTTGCTGCATCGCCTAAGGCGTTCCCCACTCGTGCTAGGTCGAGGGTGTCGTCCGTGAGGTCGATATGTTCTTCATTATTTTCTGTGAACTCCGAGTGCCTTGGAGTTGCCATTCTGCCGTCGTTAGGTGTCACAGCTGACGCAACCAAATGTTACGGTTTCCCACTACTGGTATTACTGGCGACCAGTAACGACCCTTTCAAGCTTCCGAACTGCGCTGTACTGTGTCCCCAAGCTCCTCGAGTCTCTAGACCCTATCTCCATATTCTTACTTAGGAATTGATTTCTCACCAGTGCCGAGAGTATCGGTCTTTATTCTGTCAGTCGTTTCCACGTAGCAGATAGGTTCTTGACTCTATGGTCGATCCAACTAGCGGATAGGTCTGGAGCGGAAAGGTTTTTGTATTGTAAAGATCGTAAAGTAGTAGATAGGAAATAATAGTAGATGGTTGCGTGAAGAGCTAACCCATCTGTGAAAACCCCGCCTTTATGTAGGCCTCTTCCCGTAACCCTAACCCAGCCCTGATCCTCAAGCGAGGTAAGATGCGAAATCCATCACCTGACTCAAATGAGTCATATGCGCAACATGAAACATCTCATGACCTCTAAGTGACGTCATGTGCGAAAACATAAATCAAACACAATATAAATCAAATGCATAAACAAACCACATGACCTACTAACGAGGTCACACGCAAAACATAAACGAGTCTGCCTTGCCGGTAAGCCTTACTGGCCAGTCTAGACTCTCCTCAGGACGTTAACTGTATGTCATGTCCAAAATGCCATCAAACATAACCGAGCCCCATGACCTGCTAACAATGTCATGTGCCTGAAAGAATCATAACTTAACTGTATGACGTCTAAGTGACATCATATGTGAAACCTCTTTCCTTGCCACAGTCAGCTTGCTAGCGCTCCTATAGCCAGATCGTGACAGACTGCCTTCTTGATACCTTCAAGACTTTGGCTAGAGCGAAGATGTTTGTCAATGGCAATGCCATAAAAATGTTGATATGGTGAAAACATACCCACATCCAATGGCTGCAACAGGTATGTTGAATGGGCAAGTAAGTACAGCAAGTGAATATTCCTCTCTAAGCAATACTGAATAAAGTAAATGGTAATGTGAGAACCAGGACTATCAAAAATAAGAAGACGGTATTTATTGGGACCAGCAATACCTACTGACTATTGATCAAATAAGTTATACAGTATAATGGAGAGGGTCCATGTAGGGTTCAGGGCAGATAGTCTAAGGCATACCAAGATAGGCAAGATAACAGAGAGGGGCAAGTGTACAAACAAGATGTGTTTGTATCAAGGCTTAAGGGGTTTAACAACAAGTTCTTGGAGATCAGGGTCAGGGTTCGAAGGTTCTGGTGAAGCGAGAAAGAAACAAAGTTGTAATTCCTAAGTACAGGTGTAGATAGGAAATTACCAGGTTGGATAAGGAAAGTAAATCTAAGAGGCGCACACCACTTCATATAATCAAGGAAAATCCTCTGCTGACAAATCCTAGACATCCCACCCCTTTCCTTCTGCGTAGCCACAATCTTCCATCAGTTTCCATAAGGTTCCGTGACTTGAAACCTTAGCTAATTACCCCTTTCTCTCTATTGCAACCAATACACTAACCTGACTAGTCCCCCTGTCTAGCGGCCATGACACTAGCTCCCCTCTGCTACGCCGAAGCCCTCTGAGGTGGGTGTTTCTTACTTGGAAAGAGGGCCTGGTTTGTTTGGGTAGCGGTGATAGAACTTGTCGATTGCTTGTAGCCCATTGACAGTTTTGGCAGGTTTCCAGATTGCCTCCTCATATCACTTCTATCTAACCAGTTACCTCAGCCGTCCTCGCAGCATTATTTTGCCCTCCATCCACTCCACTTGCCATTCCTACTCCCTCTCAACTTGCACTGATGGCGGAGGGGGGATATCCTATCCCGAAAGGGGGTTCTCAACTGTCAGCTAAAGCAAGGAAACATGAAATATATTGTGTATCCTTATCAAGGTAGGGAGGTTCAGGCGGTAGGCATGGGTGCCTATTCGAGCAGTGACGGGTAGGGGCCAAGATGTTTGTCGTCCAGCTTCTGCGAGTGTCGGTGGGTTTGGATGTTCCTGGTGTTGAGCCATACTTTGTCACCTACTCGGAAGTGGCGGAGAGACAGGCATCCCCCATCAGCGTACTCTTGTTGATGATCCTGGGCATAGGCAATTTCAGAATGAAGGTGGCTGTGGATACCTTTCAGACATTGGGTGAATACCCCAGCTGGCGACACCTCTTGGGGTCCTTGTAGGGAGTTGGGAAAGTCCATCTGGTTGTTGCAACCTTGGTTGGTAAAGAACAGGGACAGGCCAATAGACTTGGAGGTGTAGTTGCTGGCTGCAAATTCTGCTATAGGGAGCCAAAGGGCCCAGTCATCCAGTTGATAGTTGATATAGGTATATAGGTATCGCTCCATGGTATCGCTGATTCTTTCAGTCTGGCCTTTGGTCTAGTGATAGAACAGTGTTGAGAGTTTTTGGAATACCTGCAACTGGTCACAAACTACCTGCCAGAATTCTGAGGTAAACTGAGTGCCATAGTCTGAGGTGATAGTGGCTGGAAGGCTGTGGTGTTTCTATACACACTTGAGGTACAACTCAGCCAACGTCTGGGCATCAATTGTGGTCCAGTAGGGGATCAGGTGGCCCATCTTGGTTAACTGGTCCACTACGACCTGCACGGTATTGTTGCTCAGACTCCAGGGGAGACCGGTAACAAACCCATGGAGACATGTTCTCAGAGTTTGTCAGGTACCAGGAGGGGCCGTAGTATGCCAAAATGGGCATGGTGCAATGTGTGGCTCCTTTGGCAATTATGACAGTTTTTCACAAAACTTCCTATATCTTGACACATGCCAGGCTGGTAGAAATGGCGAGCAACCAATTCATGGGTTTTGGCTCTACCAGGGTGTTCTGCAGCTGGTCAGTTATGGGTTTCTCGGATTAGCTGTAGGTGCAACGTAGGGAGAAGGGGGATGTACAGGTAGTCGCGATATAGCAGCCAGTTCCCCTCCCTGTCGCATTCCCCGAGGGAGATGAGACAGGAATGTTGGTTGCCCTGGTCCAAGGCGCTTAGGATCTGTGTAGGGGTTGGGTCAGCATTGTAGGCTTCGCGCCAAATATCTTACAGGGGAGACGCTGCTGTATGGAGCGTGATGTTCACCAACAAACCCATGTTATAGGGCTTCAACACTGCCTGCATCTGGTATTCTCTTTGTTGCTCTTCCTCTTCTGTTAGCCCTTGTATCTGAGTCAATGCATCCACTTTTCCATTAAGCTTCCCAGGCTGGTATTCAAGGTCGTAGTCGAATTGGGTAAGGAATTTGGACCTCTGGGCTTGTCTGCAGTTCAAGAGTTATTTGGTGGTAAAGTGTTTCAGGTTGGAGTGGTCAGCCTGGATCATGACCTTGTGGCTGATGAGGTAGCATCTCTATTCCTCAAAAGTGCGAACTACACATATGAGTTCCTTGTCATAGATGTTATAGTTGCATTCAGCCAAAGTATGCTTGCGGGAGTAGAAGGCAATAGGGTGGAGCACTCCATTATCATCACATTGGGACATCACGCCCATGGATGTAAAGTCTGAGGCATCGGTTTTGATAATCACTTCCTTGGAGAAATTGAAATGGGCATGAACAGGGGCAGTGGTGAAGTCCATCTTGAGTTTCCCAAAGTCGGGTTGACACTCAGGGGTTTGGACGAATGGTTGGTCCTTCTTGGTGGGGGCGGTAAGTGCTCAGGTGAGATGGGAATAAGCATTGATAAATCAGGGATAGAAGTTACCAAATCCTGAGAAGGCTCACACATCCCGTACACGTTCCGGGACAGGCCACGTAATGACTGTTTTGATCTTGGCGTTGTCCATTCAGATAACTTGAGCGGTGATGATAAACCCAAGGTACTCAATGTGGTCCACATAGAACTCACAGTTCTGGGGCTTGACCTCTAACTCTGCCTCAGCTAGGGCTTTCAGAACTCAACAGATGTGCTCAATATGTTCTTCTTCACTTTCACTATAGATGAGGATATCATCCAAATAGGCGGTACAGAAATGGTCTAATCCTTGGCGTAGGGCTTTGTTGATGTATATCTGGAAGGTAGCAGGGGCATTGGTGAGGCCAAATGGCATGACCTTGGATTCATACAGGCCATATTGGGTCTGGAGAACCGTTTTCCCTTCTTTTCCTTCCTTCATGCAGATCAAGTTCTACGCCTCTCGAATATCCAGCTTAGTGAAGATTTTGGCCTTTGAGATTTGTATGAAGGTCTCTGTCAAGAGGGGTAAGGGGGCACTGTTTCTGACGGTTATGTTGTTCCAAGCATGATAGTCTACATGTAACTATAAGGATCCATCCTACTTTTTGATAAACAGGATGGGGGAAGCTGCTGGCGAAGTGGAGGGTCCGATAAAGTCCTTTTTGAGATTTTTGTAGAGCCAGCCCTGCAGTGCTTCTATCTCCGGGGGGGACAGGTTGTATAATAGGCCAAATAGGGGTTTCAGACTGGGTAGCAAGGGAATGGTGTGGTTGTTGGGTTGGTGTGGTAGTAACTGAATATGTTTCTTTTCCAGGAATAGTGGCATAAACTCATGGTATTGCGGGGGCATAATGTCTTGGACTTCTTGTTCTTCGAGTACCTTGTAGCCCAGGACTCGTTCCACAGCATAAGCTTTAAGGAAATAGGGGATCTCCTCTTCTACTCCTTGAACACCCATCACATCGGGGGTACAGTTTTCTAAACAATAGTTGGACTCCAATGTAATAGTATTGCTCACAAAGCGGACGGTTACATTGCATTATTTAAGCCATGGGATGCCTAGAGTCAAGGGGTATATGCCTTGTATGGTGATGAAGGCCAGGAGGGCTGCCCAGTAGTCATTGATATTTAGCTCTATCTGGGTTGAGTGGGTAATAGCGCCAGCGCTGATCGGCCTGCCATCTATTACTACCAATTGAATCCTTTCGTTTAATTTGAATAAGAGGAGGTGGTCGTAGTGAGCGAAGTCTTTATCTATGAATACATATCCAGTGGCTCCAGAGTTGATAAGAGTATTGGAATGGATTACGTTTTGGTTGTTTATGATATCACAGGGGATCATGAAGTGGTTATCTTCAATTCCCTTCTCCATTTGATCCAAAGACAAACTAGATATAGATAAACAAGGAAAAGACTTATCATGTTCAATGGTAGTACTGTATTCTGCACATGGAATGACTAGTTTTCTGACTGCTTGGATTCTGGGTGGGTGCTTTCAGGGACGATGGGGGGTTTGAACTGTGAGGTGGTGGTGGCCTGTATACAGTGGGGTCTCTTGTTTAGGAATTGTTGGGTCATGTGTTTATGACCGGCGTAGTACCCGCAGAGTCTTCTTCTCATGGGGTCATCCCGGTGCGCTTCAGTCAAGGTGCGACGTCCTGTGGAGAGATCCATAGGGCTTGAGGTGGTACCTGTAGCGGTGGTGATAGCAGGAGCGGGGGTGGTAGAACAGGGCTGAGTGGCTGCAGGGGTGCACCATGAGGTGGAGGAAGAACCCTGCTTGTTAGCTGCATAGGCCTAGATATTGTTGTCCAGTATCTTTAACAAGTTGGGGTAGCCGGTCAGTGTCTTAGGGGGTCAGTGATAATGGTCAGGGCATCCTTCAGCTCTGAGCTGAGACCTCGGTAAAGGGCACCCCGCTTGGCTGCATCGTTCCAGTTGGTGTCGGCAGCCAGGTGCTGGAAATCTACAAGGTATTTCACGAACGTGCGGTTTTTCTGGGCAATGTCTCTGATTCCCCTTTCCACTATGGCTACACGGTTGGGATCCCCAAAGACCTATTCTAATTCCGCCAACAGGGCTTCTGTGTCGGTGTAGTTGATCCCCTCAGCAGTGATATTGGGTTGCACCTGCATAAAGGCAGACCCTGTGAGGAGGCCGACGGCATATGCTAGCTGGGGTTGTTCATTGTCACACTGGTGGTGGTCCCCTCAGAGTTTCATATAGGGTTGGGTAGCGAAGGAGTTATACTCATCCAGGGCACCACTGAGCCTTTTAGGGTCTGGGATCGAGGCTTTCTTACTACCACCAGCTGGTGTAGCAGGACCTGCCAAGACATTGGCGAGGGTGTTGTTGAGCGAAGTAACCATTGCATTGGCCTGTGCCAAGTCCTGTTCAGTAGTAGTAAGATGGGCCTCAAGGTCTTGGCCTTCGAGGGGGAGGGTCTGGGGCTCATCGGTTAAGGTTTGCAGCTGCTGTTGCAACCATTCATCGGTAGGGGACTTGGCAGGTGCTGGCAGGTTTAGTGTCTGGAGGAGGATATATCGGATGTGGGTGAGATAGTTCTATCTCTGGTCGTAGGTCAGGTTGCCTAACTGCTTATTAGACAAACTGGTGGTCTGGTTCAGGTTGGTGAAGAGCTCTGGGGGGATTTCGATAGATCACGACATGATGTGGTATAGGCTGGATCCTCGTAGATGCAACCTTGTGTAATGGGAAGGGTCCATGCAGGGTTCAGGGCAGATAGTCCAAGGTACACTACGGTAGGTGAGGTAACAGAGAGGGCAAGTATACAAATGAGACATGTTTGTATCAAGGCTTAAGGAGTTCAAGGACAGGTTCTCAGAGATCAGGGTCAGGGTTTCGAGGTTCTGGTGATGCAAGGAAGAAACAACGTTGTAATTCCTAAGTACAGGTATAGACTGGAAATTACCAGGTTGCGTAAGGAAAGTAAATCTAAGCGGAGTATACTCCTTTATATAACCAAGGAAAATTCTCTGCTAACAAATATTGGATATCCCAACCCTTTCCTTCTGTGCAGCTATGATCTTCCATCCATTTCCATAAGGTTCCATTATGTGAAACCTCAGCTAATTACCACTTCCTCTCTGTTGCAACCAATACTGTAACCTGACTAGTCCTCCTGTCCAGTGGCCATTACATATAGCTACTTCAAGGCCAACCCATCATCTGTCCAACCTTTAAGGTAGTAGCTAAAGTGGTACTTGCATTCCTTTTTGGTAAGATTCTGGTGCCAGCCCATGTAGTGACCTTTTCTCTTATTAATCATGAATGGAGCTAATGTAACCCTATTTGCACATACTATTTCAATAACTATCACTAGCTCTTGCTTTCCATCATGAGTAACCCCGAGATTATGTTGCTCTCAACTCCATAATACCTTGGCTCTTGCGACCATGCCTATAAGCAACCCCTTCTTGTCCATATTGAATATCTGAGCATCTTTTAGGCCATATCAATGTAGGATTCTTTCTAGTTTGGTGAAGTAGTCATAGATGAGATGGGGGTTGTTTGCATATGAGCACTGTCACTTTATCTGTGTACTTAACTAGGAGGTGAGAGAGGGAATGTGAATAAGGAACTGGTTTATCCAATTTTTTCCAAATGGAGGCATTACTCTTCCAATCTGCTTCTGTTCAAGATGTAAAGCCCTCTCACATACAATATCAAGTTGTGGGAGGAACCCATTACCATCTTGATCTTTATACCATTTCATGATCGCTGACTCTTCTGACTGTGTAAGCCACTGTTGGTCCTGGTGAGCAATAACTCGGCTAGTGTAGGTTCCCACAATTCATCTGTAAAGAGTTTGCTTGTTGACCTCAAACTTCTTAGCTGCTTTAGGTACTGATACTGGGTTATTGACTCAGTTGACTGCCTTAATTGCATATTGTAGGCAGTCTTCATACTTATCTGGCTTTCTGGTATTGACATGGCCCATCTTGTATTGTGTTATAGCTGTTTATTTACAATTTTACTCAAAAGCAGGGTTATTCCTTCCAGAACACCATGTCTTATATTGTGCCAAGATTATGTTACAGATCCCAGTTTTGTGTCACATCACCGTGTTGGACGTTAGAAGTTAAAACCCGGTCTCACAGCTATCGCAAAAAAGTAAAAAAACTCTGCACTCATTAACAAATAGTCAAAGCCATGATTTCTTGGCCAGGGAAGGTAAATAATTATTTCTAGGGCATGCTACAACACCCCAAGTTTCCCCCCCCCCCGCGATTTCTGTGCAAACACAAGGGCCGATCGGAAAAAAAAAGCCTTTGTATCATACATCTCACAACCCAATATCCACAATCACACCCCCTTCCCTAAGAAGGGGAACGGTGGAATCGGCGTATCGGAACGGAACTCGATTATTTCATCACATTTTACTCGGTCGGCCCAAATATGACGTTTAGAATGTGAACCTTCAGAGGTCGAAAAGAGGGTGCCTAAATGCTTTTAATGCCACTCCGGATTGTCTGTATCAGTGCGATATGACCCCCCTCAAGTGTTTTTTTTTATAAAGAGTTTAGTTGGACTGATAATACCGGTCTACCGATGCCCAATTGTGTTTTATTCATCGGATAACGGGTAGGGAGTGATTATTCCTACTCCTTCCTACTCTATTTCTTGGTATGATATGATAGACTGTTAGGTATACATCAGGATACAAGGACTGTACTGTACTGTATGTACTCGTACCTGTTCATTCGTGCATTATCCATGCCCGAGAGTCGCTTGCCTCCTCTTTTTAATAGAACCCGTTCGCCTATCTACTTACTCTTAGCGACGCTATGGGTATCCGGTACCTCACCCGGGATTCGGATTCAACCGGGCTAACTTGTATAATTTTAGGACTTTTGCAGAAACTCACAAAGGCCAAGCGAAACTCGCTGGGATATGTTCATCCTAGTGTATCATCAAGTGCAGATAATATTAGAAATTCCAGAACAGAGTATCATAGTTCAAGGTTGCCATCATTTGGGTTCCCCCCATTGCACTTGTAAGTTAGGTCCAAGGTCTAACGTGGGCTACAGAGGTACCGAGGTAGATCTATGATACCGCAGTGAACATGCGGTTCGCGTGAGACCTGGGGGGCGGCAGGTGTAGGACGCCCGGAGGGTATTGGTGGTCTAGGTGTGCCGATTTATTTTCTGGGATCTGTTCGGGCCTATTTGGGTATAGTGTAGACCGTACGAACGCTCTGCTCCGTTGCCTCATACAAATAACTGTTACCTGCCGTTACAGAAATTCCGAGACAACTATGTCTACGGATACGATAAAATTGTCACAAAACGGAACGGCTATCCCTCCTTCTATTTTTGCCAAATAGGCTCCAAACTTGGCTGTTGGCGCTGTTTTAATCATCATCGTGCTTTTGGTCCTTCACTTTCGCTTCACGCCCATCCTCCGCATTGGGATTGTCTGCTGGGTTCACATGGCTGGGACCTCCATCTTACCCGCTGAATAGTCTTTGGCCCCGATCTTTGTGGCTAGGGGACTACGGACTCGGACGAAATGAACCCAAGTGGCCTATTGGCAGTGTTCGCGAGGGGGTCTGTCGAGAGTGCCGGGCAGGACTTGACGGTAAGCAACTGTCGGTCCTGTCAGTGATATCTCGTGATCACCGCCTTTGTCTCTGACAGAATGCGAGCGTGTGAGCCAGCGCCTTTCACGGGTACCGTAGGTGTGGCACTACAGGGGACGGCAAGGAACAGCCGGGGAAGAAGCAGTCCGTTCTGCTCTGTACGATTCATATCCCATGATTTCATCCCTTCCTTATACCCCCGGAATTCCGAATGACCGGTGAAAATGTGGCAAGAATCAACTGTGCAAGAATGTCAAAGTTTGGATTTGTGAAGGCCGCTTTTTGCCCTGTAGTAAATTTCGAACCCTCATCCGCTTCGGAAATGACAACGGAGGGGGCATTTTACAATCTGGGAGGGGGTATTACTGGGTATAATGGTATTCGTATCTTTAACACTGGCGACGGTGTGGTATTCCTCGAGGGGCCAAAGAGAGGTGGACGTCGGCCCGGCAGCCTCACACCATGGCACACGTGTGGGCTCGGTAATGTCTCTCACTTTTGTCCCATTTCCCCCCACATTATCGAACCGGTAGTTTCATTTTAGTGCAGTATCATACCCCCTCTATCGTTCGTAATTGGTAATGGGATATTCAGCCTCTACTGACCCTCCCCCCCCCTCCCCAATAATTGGCCAGGATACTGGGCACCTCTGAAGAAGGAATAGAACCCTCAGACCGAAGTATACAAATTCCACTCGCTAAGCTAAGATATTTAGGATAGCAGACGACCATTCCGGATGGCAAAGTACCAAGCCAGGGGTTATCGTTGTACACCCCGTTTATACCACGACCACCCCTCCCCCCCGAGGCCACAAATACCCGGTGGTCCGCAAAAATATTAGCGTATAATCAACCTCAAAGATAGTACGAAAAATATCGCAAACTCCTGAAAAATTGTGACGCAGCGGGTTAAATGGGAGGTAAATTGTTTGGTTGCCACGTATGATAAGTTACCTGTTTATCATATGTAGTTGCATGCAAGTTTTGACGTCACCTTCCCACCTTCCTGCACTTGTAGGTGATATGCGAAATTATTTTGTCCTCTTTGTGCTGCCAGGTGATTGAAGGAATGGAAAGTGCGACTCTAGCCCGTGATGAGAGGTTATAGTGTTTTTTTTGATGGGGTAGATGTTGGGGTTGTTGTCGAAATGTCCATTTTGGGGTAGAGCGAGTGTCCAAAGAAACTTTGGGCTGGTGCTTTGTAGTGTGGCGTTGGGAGCGTGGATGTTCGGTGGGAATCAGTGGTGATGCGTCCTTAGGAGTTAAGAGCATATTGGTATCTGATGCGCACCTTGCGAATTGATGAGCAATATGCAATAGAGTTTTCTACCCGGTACTGTTACATGGGTCTTACGCTCTTCGTGGTATATCGAAGTAAATATAATGGTATTTCAATACATACTTGCTGCATTAGGGCTAGTCTGTGGGAATTAAAACGGAATTAGGAGAGTGATAATAGCTGCAATAGGACCTAGTTGGGGATAGTTATCGGAAGATCCTCGGGGCCCGTTTCCGTCTTCACCTCCCAACTGTTAGTTTCGCAGTCTATTCATCTTCACCTTTGAGCGCGTATCTTCCCAGCCTTGAGTCCATCTTTCCGATCTTTCTATTTAACAAGTGATGCAACACACGCATGTGATCGGAGGGGGTCTTCTGATACGCAATTAATGTGAAATGGATACGCTCCCCTACTGTAACTCAGTCACCGACTATTACCCATAGCCCCTACCGTCCGTGCCATCACCGGTCGCAACTTGCTATCTCCCATTGTCCCCACTGTCTCCTGTAGTCGCCAGCCACCCCTGGCCAAAAAGGTCTCGGGCTGTCGGGCTAGTCATCCTTCGTGATAACGGTGGTTTTATATTTCAAGGACGTGAATGGGGCACTACTGAGTGATGGATAAACAAAGTGATATGCTGCCGTGAGAGGACGGCGAGGGATCACGGGGGACCGAGGCCAATTCTTGAAATTTCATACAGGGTACCTGGGGGCGTGGTCAGTCTGGAACTCAGCCTGCCGGGCGTATGGGGTCTCGGCATCCCGAGAAGATGGAAAATGGTCATAGTCCATCCTGTTCCCTTCAGGATGGGTGGACTGGGCCCTCATCTCAACCCATCCGAACCGGGAGAAAGACGAAGTGGATGGAAAGGAGTCGGGTGATGGGAAGAGGGAAAAGGGGGGAGGAGAGACCAGGGGAGATTATGAGGCCGAGAATAGAGGGAGGAGAAGGGGTACTAGCTGAGTGCAAGGAGAAGAGGGTGGAAGGAGGGTTGGAGGAAAGGAAAGGAGCCCCAGGGGATGTCACCCAATGCAAGCGACATAACCAGGGGCTCGAGATCTAGAGGATGAGAGAGGAAGGGAAAAGTAGGGGTAGGGTGAGGTAGTAACAAGGGTTATAAAAGGCCTAATTTGAACAGAGAGGGGGACCTGCAGGTTAATTGAGGGAGAGGACTGATGAGTCGTATATACTCGTGCCAAGGTTGTGGCTGTGCCACAACCCACGTCTGCTCGCTGGCTCGCAACCGTGGGCACTCTCAAGAGAGTGCCGGACAGCTCAATAGTCTTGGACAGCTCAACGGTCCTTGGGTGTTGCCATAGCAACGTCCTAGCTCAATACAATATCACCTGACATGTTGCTATAGAAACATGATACTGGTAACTTAATACAATATAGCAATACAGCAACACAGAAGCAATACCTTTTATTTTATATTAATTTCCGCAACCTTGCCTGCCTCTTAATACCAGTAACTATTAACTATGATAGTTTCTTTTTATAGGCTTGAATTAGGCGTCTCTCCTTAACATATGGCTTCATTTCCATTGTTAATGGCTTATGTTCAGCCTGTTCTGCCCTTTTTTTTGCATTTTGTACCTGTCTCCACTGCTTTTCTGCTTTTTCTAGCTCCACATGCTCTTTTTTTTTCACCATTTGATGTGCCTCCAAGGCATAGAGAACCCCACCTTTTTGTACCTGCCTTCTATTTTGACCCCTACGCCTCAAATTCCTTGCTTGCTCAGCTGCTTTTGTTGCCTCCAAATGCTCCATAGCAAAGGCCCCAGACTGTGCTTGGGCCAACCCCCTCCTTAAGAACCAATTTCAACTTTCACTGAAAGGTGGGAGAAAGATCAGTCGCCTCCCTTGTCAATTCCTCAGTTTGCTTCTTAAGACTTCATATTGTAAGTGGTGCAGTAGGAGAAGACATAGAGCCTTGTAGTGATGGTGGTATAACTGGTCATGTAGAGGGGACACAAGCTTCTCGTAACTCGCAAATTACCCTTTGTGAATTATAGGGAATGAGACCGGTAGCTCAAAACGCAGAGAGGATAGTAGATATTTTAAGTGCTTGCTGACGGATAGAATCAATCATATCTAAAAACTCAATCTTATCAAACTCAGTACGTCCAGTTCTGGTAGCTGGTTCTACAGCCTCAGCATAGTAATACTTATATAGTTGAAAAACAACCACATCTAACAGTTGTACAAGTTGACTTGTATGTGGAGGAAGACAAAAGACTACTATCTTGTGAAGATCATAGTAGTCAAGAAACTCTTTCATACAGTGTGAGCCAACGCCATCTAGGAGTAGAAGTCGATATTGACCTTGTTGGCGTAAAGATGAAAATGACTCCAAGTGTTCGATCCACTTCATTGATAACATATTATTACTGTAACCAGTTTCAGATAAACCAATAAGGTAGTTATCTCATATGGAGGTAGAGGTATACCAGGGTTCCTGATGTATAGCCCCTAGAACAATTATCATTGGAGAAAAGATCTATCCATCTGCAGTTATAGTTTTACAGACAGAAACAAGTTCTCAATTAGTGGAACTACCGAGGTAGACCTGAAGATTGGGATCTCGCATTATGATCCAGTGGTCACGGCCAATGCCAATTCAGAATCCAGTTTCATCAAAGTTGTACATATCTCTTATCACAAATTTATATTGATTGCACACTGTTTGATACTTAGTAAACCAGGTATATAAATCATCAGAGTGATGAGCATTTTTCCGATTAGCATCAATAGTACATTGCTTGTATATAAAGTACTCGGAATAGTGATCAAGAAATCTTTGTGCCCATTTCTCACTGACTGTAACGTGTTCAGGCGGGTCCTATTCACGTAGTGGTACGATAGGAGCAGATGGCTTCTTGATCAACAAGAAGTGAGCGCTGCTTAATAAAGGAGTCTTTGAAAGGGTGTAATAGGAGATCAAAGAAGTAACCGTTCAACCAAGTATATCTAGAATATGTTCAGTCGAAGTCTGCTGTTTCCACCGCGGAAATCAGCGGTCTTTAAATACAGCATATTGCTTATCTCCAGTATGAGCGATATTCCAAAATATTGTCTGTATCAACTGATAGCATACGAACCAATACAAGTATCAAACAATACTGCGAAACCAGACATAAAATGTTGTATGTATCAGCCGATAGCACACAAAACAATACAAGTATCAAATGATACTGTGAAACCAAACATAAAACATTGTATGTATCAGCCGATAGCACACAAAACAATACAAGTATCAAATGATACTGTGCAACCAAACATAAACATAACCTAGTACCCGTACCGGTTATACTCCCAAAATAAAATAACAATTTCACCCCACAAAACATAACTCAATGAAATGCTAATAACTGGTTGACCCGTTATTCTCCAGGGCTCCTGCATAGGACCCATCCTCATCATCATCGCTATCCTGTAGCAATCTTAAATCGTCTTACAACATCCATTGTGCCCCTTCCAACCATCTTTCCAAACACTCCTGACAAGGTGCTTCGTGCACAAAGCAACTGGATTCCCAGTAGTGCGGTCGGTTGATCGAATTCCGCGCAATCTGGTTTTCCCAATTCTGCGTTTCCACGTCGATTCCTTCGCATTCCTCACAGTAATCGATGTAGATAATCTTCCAGTATACGCTTATCGGAATGATTTGTCGGTAGAGCAGGTATCCCAGGACGTGGTCTCGTCCCTTTATGCTGATTTCTTCATAGGTCGCCATTCTTTGTCTTTTTCCCTGAGCGTAATGTGTTTTTGTAAAAGGGTTTTTCGGTAGTGGTATCGTTGTTTTTTGTCCCTTCCTATGTTTGCGGATAGGTAGGTGGTATTGATGTCTTTGTGTTGGTCTCACTTAGGTATTCCGGAGAAGGTTCGGGGTCTAATCACCGGTACTTTCCTCGCTTGAATGTTCAGGGGAAGGGTGTATTATTTTCATTTTGGTTTCTTCCGTTTCCACACACATATCACATTTCTCCGTACTCAGGTAGCAACCACTACCGAGGCGGAAAACATCGCTTAGCATTTCTCCCCACATTGGTCCCCTTGATTCTGGTGTTATTTCGAGGCATTTGTCGCAAATGTTTATGAATAATCGATGTGTTAGGTATCGTGTAGGGATAATATCACGGTTCACCAACAGTCCCATTAGCTGATAGCATAGTCTCCAAGGTACTTGCTCATAGTTTGACATCATAAGGCTATTGGATGGTATGTGTTTCTTTCCTTGCTATTCTCCATACTCGGCTTCGGCTCGCCGCTCTAGATATGCGGCTTTCTCTTCCATTACCTGCTTCTCATCTTCGCTGCTTTCGAAATCACTTTCAAAGTGGGCTGACCAAAATCCGTCTTGTATCCCTTGATCTGTGTCTTGGCAGATACGTTGGATTTCTGGTTGGGTTGGGCTCCATGCTACCATCACATGGTTTATCGTAGGAGGTAGCTCGTCCTCTGGTTTGTTCTCCTCCCACCATTGGTTTACTAGTTCCTTCGCGTTACCTAATCCTTTGATGGCTTCTCAGCTGTTTTCCCTTTCTGGGTATACCACCCATTTCACTAGAAATTGGTCGTAGTCATATTGCCTTCTGTGGTCTCGTATCGCGTCCACTTCCCATTCTGGTTTTTCGTTAACCACGATAGGGGGTGGTTTTGCATGGCTTCTTCCCGGGAACACTTTATCGTCATTTGGGAGGTACCTTTTTACCGTGGATGCATGGAATGTTGCTTCACGGTTTCTGTACAATCTCCCATCCATTTCTACCGTGTAGTTTTCCATATGGTCATCATATCCTGTTATCTTCAACAGCACACGCCAGCGTGGTTGGAGCTTCTTGCTTCGTTCTGATTCACTTGCGAATAGGTTTCCATAGACTAGTAACTGGTTACCTATCCTGCTTGGAGTGTGGTATCTGTATCGCCTTGCCGCTGTTCTCGTACTACTGAATCGTGCTAGTTTGATAGCATTAAATGCAGTATTCCGGATTGCTTGGTATCTGTTTAACAATTTATCGGCTGCTGGAACTGCGGAGTTTTTGAAATTCGCTACGGGAAGTAGTGGGTAGTTTTTTCCATCAACCGCTTTGTATGGTGACATACCCAGGGTTTCAGACCACCCTGCATTCAACTATGCGGTAGTTTCAGGTATGGCATCAAACCAATTGTTCTGTCTTGCATTCACTAACTTTCGAAGAGCTGTTTTCAATTCCGGAATTTTCCTTTCGACCTGTCTGTTTGTCTCATGGTGGTCGGGTGCAGCCTTGATGTGTTCAATTGCTAGCGATCGACACTGTTGTCTCCACACATGTGACTCGAATCGTGGGTCTGCATTGCTTACTATTGTTGTTAGGTAGCCATGGGGCCTAAATATTTCTTGATGTAGTAGTTGCCAGGTTGTTATTGCCATTACTTCCTTGTTTGTCTGTATGAGCCACGTAAATTCTGAAAACCCATCCATGGCCACTAGGATCATGTCGTATCCCCATGAGTTATGGAACGTTCCCGCAAAGTTAATGGCTATTGATTTGAAAATTTCCGATGGAAGGACAATCGCCTGGGCCTTTCCTTATAGTAATTTCGCGGGTTCCTTGCTCGGCTGGTAGATGTGACCTTGCGCCACGTATGCTCTGAAATCCTTGTGCATTTCAGGCCAGAACAGATACTCGGTGGCGTACCGCAAGCTTCGTTCTGCACCGTGATGGCCTTCATTGTGGATCTCGGCTATAACAAACTCTCTTAGTGTTGTATTTCCGAATGCGCGACCCTTCGCAATATACTGGCATTCTTCCCCATATCGTGTTTTAGCACATAGCATTCCATTTGCGATTAGATAGGAGGACAAATCTTCTTTGGAGTCTATGGTTTCATTGACCTTTTTCCATATTGGTTTCTTTCGGTATGCTGCAACCGTGTGCGCCCGGAATGTTCCGATCATTTCCTTGACTCTTTGTCTGGTGTCCCGCTCATCTTCGATCTCGCTTCCTCTGGTCACTTCGGGTTGGTCATCCTACTTGTTTTCTGCCAACACATCATACAGCGTGTCCCTGTATTCATACATTGTCGTGGGCATCACCGAGACTATTGTCCCATAGCTACCGCAGTTCATTGGTTCTGCTCGTTTAATTGGTGGTGGACTATCAGGCATTACAAATGCCTGAGCTTCGGGGTTTAGGATTGCTGGGAGTGCATAGGATCTGGGCGTTGGTTGAATGAGCGTGGACAGCCCCTCGCCTGCACTATTTGGTCTTCTACCAACTGTTTGTTGCCATTCCCAATCGTTGATCATGGGAGATTCTGGCGGGCTTGGGTCAATTTCTGTACTTGGGGGGCTTGGTCTTTCGCTAGGTGGTCGAGGGGTAGACCTGCATTGCCGCTTGGAGTGGTTATTCGCGAAGTTGATTTCAGTCTGGTGATATGGACAATGGTCCACGTAACAGAGCGAATAGTGCAGCTTGCTATGTTGGAGTTCCTCGGGTGGTGTGGTGTGTATGGTGCATGTGTCAGCCCAATCGTTTCCTGCAATGATTGTGCAGAGGCTTGCAGAAGGCATAGGGGCCTTGTTTGGATACTCAGTGTATGAGTAAGGAGGGGAGGTAGGGGATATATCTCGTCTGGGTTCCATTGTATTTGATTCTTGCTCGTAGACTGTATTATCCGAGATGTCATCCGATTCCTTTGCATAATCGTGGACATAGAGTTGATTCAAGTCTGATTCTCCCTCGTATATCTGGGAAAGGGCATCAGTTGAATAGTTCGTGCTTCCTGGTGCATAGACTATCTTCGCATCGTGTTTTCCCAAGGCATTGAGCCATCTGACTTGTTTTCGACTTGGGTTCTTTGTAGTTCGTCGATGTGTCAGGGGCTGGTGGTCTGTTACTATTATGAAGGAATTTCCCATTAGTACATTGTGGAACCGGTTAAGCGCTTCCACTCTCGCTAAGGCCTCTTGATCGGTGGTTCCATAATTCATCTGTGCATTGGTGAATTTCCTGCTGTGTAACGCGGCAGGTCGCGCTGTCTCATAAGTGGGTCCCTGTCCTACCCATACTCCAATCCCGAAATCAGAGGCATCCGTAACTAGCCAAATTGGTTCCTCGCTTCATATGTCTATTGGTCGCATAACTTGGTGATCCACAATTCATTTTCAGACTACATTCAATGTGGTCTGGTGGGTCGTTGTCCATACGAATTCAGCGTTTTCTGTTAACTCTGTTACGGGTGCCGTCAGAGTAGCATGATGTGGGAGAAACTGGGCCAAATAATTTACTATTCCTAGGAATCGTTGCAATTCCTTCTTGTTCTTTGATGTCTCCCACCCTGTAATGGATGATATTTTCTGGGGAGAGGCGTGGATTCCTTCATTGCCCACTGTGTGTCCTAATACTTCCAGCTTATCTGCAAACAGTACTGATTTCCTTTTGCTCGCATAGAATTTTGCCTTTCTGAGTCGATCATGTACTTGGCGTATATGATTTTCATGCTCTTCTGGTGTGTCTGAGAATATACGGATATCGTCAATATATACGCATACGAAGTGATGTAGGAATTCGGATTGGAGGTCTTCCATTATTCGCATAAATGTTGCTGCTGTGTTTATGTCACCTTGTAGCATTGCTTTGCTAACAAATCCTCCCAATAGCATTTTGAATGACTTGAACTTAGCGCTGTCCTTGTCCACTCGTGTTTGGAAGTATGCGTCGCTTAGGTCGATCTTACTCCTGAATTTTGCCCGTCCAATGCGGTTTAGAATCTGCTGCTGGTTAGGGATTGATAGACTATCCATGATTGTGTTGTCGTTTCGGACTTTCAAATCTACCAGGAGGCGGATCTTCCCGTCCCATTTTGGTGGCACAAACATAGGTGCCGCTCTGGGAACTTCCTGTCGTACAATTATCCCGGCCCGCAGCTTCTCTTTAATCCAGTTCATGAGCTTTTCTTTGTATGCTTCCGCAATTCAGTATGTTTGTTGGTTTTTTAGGTCCACTGGATCCTTTAGCCGAATGTGGTGGTTAATCTTACGCATTGGCAGTAGTGTTTCAGGAACCATGTCTTGGAATACATTCTTGTGTTCCTCCATGAGTGTTGTTGATGTGGCATCTGAGACAGCGGTTCCGAATTCCCCGCTTGTTGGTTTCCATAGTACTCGCAATTTGTCATCGGGAAACTCCACTACTGTGTCCCCACAACTGATAAGGGCATTATGTCTTCTTAGGAATGGCATTCCAATCAGAGCATCATATTTTACCAAGTTACCTACCAACCTTTCATGATTTGTCCTTTTCTTTTTCACGATTCCTATAGTCAGTGCACATTTCTTGTGGCTTGAGGAGCGGGAACCTTTTATTGCCATATTGACTGTTATTGGTTGCGGTAGGGGCTCCATGGGTCTGCCATGGGTGGAGAGAAAGGTCGTGCTAATAATGTCACAGCCGATCGTTCCTGTGTCGAATAGTATCTTTGCTAGATGCTCTTCTATATGAATCATTCCTTCCAGAGTGTCCTGGGGTCTAATCGCTAGTGCTAGTTGTGTCGGGGGCTTTCCATTTCTACCGAGTTAATTTCCACTTCGTCGTACTCGGTGGTTTCCATGTGGTTTGTGCTCGCATCCCGGTTTGTTGACTTTCACTTTCCTTTCTTGACATAACCGTGCTTTGCCTAGTGCACCTTTTTGCTGCATTTGAAGCATGTGCCTTCATCGCGTCGTTTCCGCTTCTTATCTTTCTTGTCTTACTGTCCCTTGCTCCCTTTTTGGTTTTGTTGTTCCTTCCTTGCGTTATCACGCGATAATGATCCTTTGTTGTTCTGCTGTTGCAGTGTATGCGTTCGGTAGACTCCCGTGTCGTAAAGAATGGTATCCTTTCCTTCCGCTCTTTTAACGATCTTGTCAAAGGAGTCCCTATCTTCTTCCATAGGTTCTACCTCTTGGCGTAATCTGGGATGCATTGCCTCATACAGCCTCTGTCGCAGTGTGTACTGGGACACTGTCCCGTTGGGCAATCGTCCATGGTACATTAGGAGATCCGTTGCTACTAGTGTTATTCTTTCTCTTCTTCCGTTTCGCACTTGTTGGATTTCCTTGAACTTCTTGCACAGTTCTTCTGTATTGTGTGAGGACTGGAATCTGTCTTGCAGATATTTCATCAGTGTCGTTCCTTGTGTTTTGTCCTTGCTTTCATAGTGGTTCATCGCTTGGTGGTATGCTTCCTCTGCCTTTCTGTACAGAAGCTTCTGCTGCTACTGAATGGTCTGACTCTTCCAGATCGTCGTCTTCTTTCACTGTGGTATGGGCAGGTGAGGTTTCTTTCTTTGGTGGTAGTGCCAGTGCCTTTCCTTTCCTAGGGCTGGGAGGGAAAAGCCCAGGAAGGCTAGTAGCTGCCTTTGCTAACTTATCTGTTGATTCGCTAAAGGTCTGTTTGGCCAAATCCCGCGCTAACTGTCTCCCTGCTTCGTCAATAGAGAAGTCACTCTTTGGTTTCTTTGGTTGACTTCTTTTGGTAAGGCCCTCTCATGGCACCTGCTTCCCACTTCGAGTCTCTATTGACTCAATGATGTCGTGTTGGGGGAGCCGAACCCTTCTTGGTTCTACCGCTCCCCACAGCAAGCTTCAGTTGGATGTTTCGTAGGTTGATCAGGCCTGGTCCAGGTAGGTTTTCTAACCACTTGCTGAGGTTAAAAAACTGTAACATGTTCGGGCAGACCCTATTCACGTAGTGGGACGATAGGAGCTGATAGCTTCTTGATCAACAAGAAGCGAGCGCTGCTTACTAAAGGAGGCTTCACAAGGGTGTAATAGGAGAATAAAGAAGTAACCGTTCAAGCAAGTATATTTAGAATATAGTCAGTCGAAGTCTGCTGTTTCCACCGTGGAAATCAGCGGTCTTTAAATACAGCAAATCGCTTATCTCCAGTATGAGCAATATTGCAAAACATTGTATGTATCAACTGATAGCCCACGAAACAATACAAGTATCAAACAATACTGTGAAACCAAACATAAAACAATGTGTGTATCAACCGATAGCACACGAAACAATACAAGTATCAAACAATACTGTGAAACCAAACATAAAACATTGTTTGTATCAGCCAATAGCACACGAAATAATACCAGTATCAAACAATACTGTGAAACCAAACATAAAACATTGTGTGTATCAGCCGATAGCACACAAAACAATACAAGTATCAAACGATACTGTGAAACCAAAGATAAACATAACCTAGTACCCGTACCGGTTACACTGACGACTAGTATTAGTAGAGGGCCGAATGCGCATTCTTTAAAATTGTATTTGCATAACCTGATACCATTTGAAGCCTAGCACTTGTTCCCACAGAGTCCAACCTGTCCAGATACTGGCAGACAGTACCTTTTTGGTCCTCTAATAACCTGGAGTAGGTAGCAGGTCAATCAATATTTGATTGGCGCCCTCGCTAGCGTGCTCGTAATCGTCTTACTGGAACTCCATACTTCTGCGATGTTTTTGAGAAATTGGGATTATCCTCTCCAGTTGTAACAAGGAATATGATCACTGCTTGAATTCAGGCCTCAATATCTTGATATCGCTCAATGCATTGACTTGGAGGAATTAGTGCTGAGTTTGATCATGATGCCATAGATAGCGGAGATATCCATTATAGTATATACCCTTAGAATATAGACGAAATATAGAATGTAAAAGATTATAACATGAAGGAGAGCTACTAACTATAATATTTAGTAAGTAAGAGAGTAAAGAAACTGAGGAACTAGAGAGCTGAAATGCTGGAGAACTGGAGAGTTGAGGAGTTGGAGGACTAGAGATCTGAATAACTGGAGAGCTAATGAGCTGGAGAACTGGAGAGCTGAATAACTGGAGAGCTGAGGAGTTGGAGAGCTGGAGAGCTGAATAACTGGAGAACTACAAAGATAGAGAGTTTTAAAGAACTTTAAACCAATACAATATAGGAGTTAGGAAGCCTGAGAGTTATTGATCTATACTATGGTAAAATGGTCTGAGTCTAAAGGGGTTGAACTATTCAATTATGTTGTACTACAATGGCAGCGCAATTGAGCTACTATATAAACAAGGTAGCACTAGTAGCTCATTGAGCTATTGTATATTAGTATAATTAACTAAACCTCCAGCCTGAATGGCAACTCTCAGTCATTTGGTGTGGCAGTATAGTTCCTACATGTAAAATCACTACATCTCTGCCAGACCACAGAATTACAATATTTAGACAACAACTAATATACAAGGAACTTCTCTTAACACATTTATCTTATTGGCATATATGTCTTTTATCACTTTGGTAGATGCCAATACGGAAATTGAGTATTCACTAATAAATGAATACAAATATTTATAGAGTTGTATTATAATGAGTGTAACTATGCTGTCATACAATAGCTGAATTGTAAAAGAATGCTTAGCAATAAAGTTTCCATAGCAACACAGTTTCCATGAAAACAGAGTTTCTATGGCAACACCCAAGGACCGTTGAGCTGTCCAAGACCATTGAGCTGTCCGGCACTCTCTTGAGAGTGCCCACGGTTGCGAGCCAGCGAGCAGACGTGGGTTGTGGCGCAGCCACAACCTTGGCACGAGTA
>PYWC01000135.1:86298-135825 GCA_003182015.1 Tuber magnatum
TTTCCACCATCGTGGCGGTTGTGGTGTTGTGCGTTGTGCGATGTTAGACGGAATGGTGAAAATGGCGGGGGGGAGCCACGTGACTTTATACCCGCTCTTGCTAACTAACCCTCACTATAAAATTTAGGAGGTAGGGCCGCCACTAAATATGCACGATAGTTTTTTGCCGATAGGGCCTAAGTTATAATGGCGGAACAATGCGCGATAGAAGAGAGGATCTCGTCGTGGTTGAAAAGTATGGGGAGGAAGGTGCTGGAGTCTAAGTGCCACCGTTCCAGAGCCCAGAGAGGCAACCAAACACAGGGGGGTACGCACTCTCTCACTCCCGGGCAACGCGCAGCCCCGCACAAACAAACAAACGCTTTGCACTGGCAGAACAAGCGCCCAAGCGCAACCTCGGGCGCACTTTATGTGTGCCTTGACACAACAATTCGGCGTTCTGCAGGGCCTGTCTCCTCATATTCCACCGTATCCCGCTGTGGGATCACTCCATCGAGTTACCAATAACTCTGGACCTGAACCCCACCCATCAATTTTTATCGCCGTTAATTTTATTCGGTGGAGTTAGGGGGTGAAAACGATATCTTCAATATGTGCCTTAGAATCATGGCTCAATTTGTCGACCCCATGCTCCCTCACTTGGACGATACGCCAACTGGTGAGCCTCCGAGCTGATCCCCCATATGGACAAATGGGCGAAAACCAACCGCCCTCCCCAGGTATCTTCTGAAATTAGGATAGTACGCCCCGATTTAATGTAGTTTAGTTAATAGAAGAAGCGCTACCGGTAGTAGAGAATAATAAAGCATATTTGGTGAAATACCATGCACCGCCACCCGAAAAGCTGTTTATCTCGCACAACGGCCGTTCTTGGAGGCTTTTTCGTTGTTGTTGAAGTTGACTTCAAGTCAAGCGAGAATCGACGAGCGCGTACATATTAAATGCATCACTAACCGCACAGGTGCAAGAAACGGGTTTTATTGGGGGGGGGCTAAACGAATTATGAAGCAGGTGTGGGGGTCGGTGTCGGCATGAAGGGGGGGGTTGGTGATAATCAACCAAGGCCTTGGTGCCCGCCTATTCGGGTACTTATATCTCTCTAAGTTTTATTCTAAGTACAGTACTCGAGTACTCGGGTACTTGAATACGGAGGGAAAGGCGCTACAAGTAAACTCGTGCGGAAAAAGCTAGGAAAAACCAAGGGATTGGTCAGAGCTCTGGCAAGGATGGTGGAAGGTGCGGCTTTGTGATAACGGTATTGCCTTTTTAATATCGCAAGAGTTCCGGAAAAAGAAGACTAAGAAATTTCGCATTCAATTACGGAAGCCTATTCCCTGCATTACCCGTCATAACCCCCCGGTATTATTCTTGGGGAGAAACCAGAATGGGATGTAACACCTCACCACAACCGATGCAGTGGAATGGTATAATAACTGCTTGAGCTATCATCTCTACGAGTAATTGTTTCCCTATCTTCACGATCCCGATCGCCTGCGTAGGATTTGTTGACCCAGGGCGCCGAGAGAGGAAGGGATCGAGGGATCGAGGTGGCACAGTGAGGGTAGCCTGCAGGATAGTCCGGGATTCCGACGTGAGGCTATCGATATCTCTATTGTGTACTAGTACAGTACTGTACGGATAATCCCCTCCCATTCCCTGGGAAACCCCCCCCCCCGGTATGCGGATGGGTGGACATCTGGCCCGGTGGTCCCACACTTCTTGTATAACTCTCTTAATGTCTCTCTCTTTCTCTTTCTCTTTTTTTCACCAGGATACTGAATCCCTACCCTCATTTCGTCGCTACGTTTCTACTCTAGAATTCGTATGTGGTCAATGCTGCATTTGTTGAGCTCCCACAACTGACTGGGGTGGGTAAGCAGCGCGGAGAACCAATGGACCCTCAGTACTCAAGTATAATGAAAATCACTTGCTGGGGATGGATACGATATTCGGGGTGCGATCGGTTCCTCAGTTGGTATATAATTGCTAGAGAGCGCAGATGTTGGGTAACTTAGGAATCAGTGGTTTTTCCTGTGCATGCTCTGGGAGTTCTGCTGACCAGTAATGTGTGAGTCGGGATATAAGAATTTTGGTTCCATCCTTGGTAATCCAAGCGCCTATGCAATCCACAACTTAGGAACTAATGAAAAATGTAAGGGAAAGTTTTCTGCTCTGCGATGTTAAATTTTCCTTGATTTTCTGGGTTTCTAGGTGCATATTTGTACAGGTCTATTGAGAAAATATATTAATACCCCAGCATGTAACCTGACGCATTGACGTTGGGTCGTGGGGATAGAGAGCAACTAATAGAGCAATATCAATTATACTAGGACCGGGTTGGGGATAGAGTTATTGGAAGATAATTGGGGTCTATCTCTGCCTTAACCCTTTAATTGTTGGTTGTACAGTCTATCCATCTTCGTCCCTAAGCACTGTACAGTACATATTTTCCCCATAATTAGCGAATATTTTCTATCTTCCTGTTTGGCTGGTGGTGCGACACACCCATACAGTTGAAGACAAGCTTCTGAAGAGCGGTTGGCATGAAAGGGCTATACTCCGCTACCCAAACTCACAGTCACACGCCGTTGCCCATAGTTTCCTTCTCAAATTTAGGCTATGTTCATATGACAGGGTTTTGAGGTCCTTATTTTTTCTACCTTACCGGAGGTGTCCTATATATTCACAATTCTCCATCGCGAAAAACAAAACCTCTTCCAAGTTTCTCCCATGTCTTTCACTTCGTCGGTCCTGCTAACACTGTATGCTTCCAACATCTTCCAAGGTCTTCCCGAACACTATCGGCATTCCTTGACTCCCCTATCACTGACAGTCTTTGCTCTACCCTGTAACATAACCATCCTAGTGTGACACTCGCCGGTATCAGCACCTTAGAAGCTAATGAATTTTTCCAACTCTTAGCGCACAACGCTATCTCCAAACACTTTGCAAACAATCGCGCTTCATCCAACTCTCAAGCTAACTTGATCCCAGATCTACCCCATATACAAGGTCCTTGTTTCCCATACTGGATCAAAACAAACTGCAACACATCCGAATCCATTCTTGTAATATCTTCACATCCCCGCATGTGAAAGTGATGGAAGCTCTGTGAGTTTCAACACTACTGCCGTCCATGCCGTCGCCGGTCGTATGGCCGTTCGTGGTGGTTGCCCTGTAGTTAGCTACAAATAAATTATATCGAACCCTGCAACTGACAAGCACCCCTAGCAGGGAACATCTAGAGCAGTCGGGCCGGTCGTCCTTCATGATAGCGGCTGTATTTCGACTTTGAGGTCAGGGACAGGATGCCTTTCGCCGCCGAGTCCGGTCCGGAGCTCCCGGCAGCCCTACCCCTGGGCCATAGGGGCCCCAGAAGAACTGTGGGCACTGCCGAGTGATGGATAAATAAAGTGGTGTGCCACCCGGAGAGGTATATTTTAGTCACGTATTATTAGGACGATAAGGGATGGTAGGGGGCAGGGGATATCCGTTGAAGCTTATCGCATCATATTGGGTGCCCGGGAATGTAGTTCATCTGGTACTTGGCTTGCTGGGCGTAGATCCTCTCGGCATCTAGAAAAGACGGATAATGGCCCATAGCCCGCCCAGTCCTACCTCAGGCGCGGACGGACTGCGCTACGCAACTCAATCCATTCTAACAACTAGTTCTTTATTGGCCAGGGTTGACCTAACCCCACTGCGTCCAGGTCCTCCCCCCGTCTCGTTTGGCCAGGACCCTTGTTGTTTGCTGATTCGCCTCGTTATGTTATGATAGTTGTCCTTTTAGCCATGGCTGCCCTTTTGGTTTTCCACCATCGTGGCGGTTGTGGTGTTGTGCGTTGTTCCCGTATGTTGGAAAGATGGGGGGTGAACAAGAGCACGCAACGGCTACATGGCTGAATAAATCGGCCTCAACCTAGAGTCCTGCCACCCAACCCCTACCGTAGGAACTATGAACCGGGGCTGCCATACAATACCGCATTATTTGGTTAAACTGGAAATGAGTCTAAGGTAAAGGAGGAAAAGGAAGCGAGGGTCCACAGGTCAGCCGAAACCACAAGCCCAGATTACTCACCTTTACTTCAACCTCAACTGATTCATGGGAGATGATTCAGTGAAGAAACCCCTAGGAAAAAAAAAGTAAAAAATGAAGAAAATGACTTGTGGCCAGTCATAAGTGAAGTGGAATGACTTCTAAGAAATAATTGACAAGGATAAATCAATGAATTATTAAATTCTGCCTATGGTAGTCAAGGGAGAATTTAAGGATACATTGGCCAAATCTTTGTACCAGAGGGTGGCAATAGAAGAGAAATTGACTTTGGCAAAATGAATCTTCAATCGCCTCTAAGTCCATCGCCGCATGGAATACCCAAACCCATTCCGATTGCGATCCCGAATGAGAGAAGCGAGGTGGCATGAACCTCCCTGACACAACCCCCCCAGAGCCAGCAGCCTGTCCCTCGATTACAAGATCAATGTAACAATTCTGACCGGTCAGTGTTTCTCTTACATGGGCGACGATACCTCAGCCTTGAACACTAAAGACTACTGGTCTTCTTCCGAGTCGGATAGCTAAGCACCCAAGGCTCCTATCCTACGACTCGCTTATAAGGGTAGCTGCGTAGCGGTGCCACTTAGGTGAAGAGTAGAGTGATAAAGTTGTAGGTAAGAGGATACAAAGATGATAGTGTAAAGAGCTCAGCCTCGTGAGTCCTAGTGACCCTTTTTATACTCGCTCTTCACACCAACTCTAACCCCGTGAGTCATGCCTCTGAGTCACCTCCTATAGTCATGTGTGCTAAGTGTGTCACATGCACGTGACCCATGACTCACTGGTTAAGTCATGTGTGAAAGTCATTACATCATACGACCTTGTAACTGTGAGTTATCCAAACTTATGAACCAATCACAACATACTCGTGACTCACAACTGTGAGTTGTGTGAAACCTCAGTTCTCTCAACATTCTGTTCTGAGTCTTCTATGACGTAAAAAACCTTCCTCTCCAGTCACCATTTGTGACCTTAGCTCCCTTCTTCCTCTAGCCTGTGTTTTATCAGACTGTGCCCATTGTAGCCGAGCCCTTCCCAATGCTTTCGCTTCCCTTCCCAACAACTCTGGGTACTTCCATTCGTGTTGCCAATTTTCCCACAGTTCTTGGAGGGCGGTGTTTGCGACCTCGATTGTTTGCTGCTGCATTCCAATCATCTTTTCTTGGGCATTGATAGTTGCTCATTGGTTGGTCAGGATCTCTTGAGCTTCATCCAGCATTCTCCATAGGTCATCCTTCTGTCGGTGTAGGCTGTCCATGTCCACGAGGGTTTCTGTATTTTTCTCCATCCCCTCTCCCTCCTGCCGTGCCCTCACAGCTGCCCTGTATGCCCTCATTCCTTTGTGGCCTCCTTTCAGAGGCTCCTGGCTTCCATCTTTTTGGGGATAATATCCTGCATCTATCTTTTCCATTTTATAGGTCTTGCAACCATCCCGGTAGCACTCTTGCCACCTTTCCTTCTCATGAATTTCCATTCTGTTCCTGTGGGTCCTAGCAGCTCTCAGGAACCATCCTTGTCCTTGTTTATTGCCTAGTTGCACCCAGCACTCGTCCTCATAGCAGCCCATCTATGACATGGCATTGTGTTCTGCAACTTTCTTTGCCACCCTTTGCCTTTTGTCCAAATCGGCTTCGGAGGGCCATTTGTATCCTGGGCTAGTAGGGGTGACGTCATGGGGGAGACTGATCCTGGTGTCCCATCCCTCTTGTGACCCCATGGGAAGTGACTCAGTATATGTGATTTCGATTTTGAGCCATCCGGGGTTTGTGGGGGTATCGTTGGTAGAAGAGGCAGATTGCAAGTTCTGCATTTTGGAAAATTGCTTGTGGGGTACCAGGTCTTATCGTGTTCAGGGGAATAAGCGGTTCACTTAGTGCGGTATTGTATTGCAGTGTACTGTAGTGCCAGCAGGAATCGATTATTTCTTCGCGTTGGTATTCATCTTCTCTGTTTATCCCAATAGGCAGAGGAGGAAGAGTTTCTTGAGCAGGTAGTTTGTTATTGGAGTAGAGTTCGAGGAGTGAGATATGAAATGTGCAGTGTATTGCCATCTGGGATGGGAGGTGGAGCTTATAAGCACGACTGCCCAATTTTACCAAGACTGTGCAAGGTCCAACTTTCTTGTAGTTGAGTTTCTTCGATAGTCTTGTGGTTCATATATTTCGTGGCATTAGCCATACCCTGTCTTCTGATTGCAGGTTCGGATTAGATCTCGGTTGTTGATCGTAATTTTCCTTTGGTCATATTTGTGGCGTAACTATTCCCGTTTGCAGGACTTCATGAAGTGGTGCCATCTCCCCTGCGTTTGGTATCCTGTTTTTGGTCAACTGACTGATGGGCTCATATTCTGGATTCTGGCCATAGTTTGCCAAGAATGGCCTGTTCTTCATCGTTTCTTGTCTTCTATTATTGTAGGCGAATTCTGCTATTGGTGAGAGTTTATTCCAGTTGTTCTGCTGATAGTTGACATATGCCCTTAGATATTGTTCCAGTATTCCATTGACTCTTTCAGTTTGTCTATCCATTTAGTGGGGGAATGTCATGCTTAGTCCACGTTGTATTCTGAGTTTCTCACTTGTTTTTCTTTCCATACCTCTGGGGTGAACAACGATACTCTCTCAGCTATCACATCCTTTGCCAAGCTATGAAGTCGAAATATTTCTCGTACAAAGACTAAGATAAACTGCTGTGCCGTCATGTCTTTTTTGTACGCAATATAATGACTTATTTTGGTCAGATGATCCACTACTACCAGGATGGCATCATGGCCATCTGATGGGAGCAAGTCGGTGATGAAGTCTATGGATATGAATTTCCATAGTCTATCGGGTGCTTCATTCAGTTTTAGTACGCCATAAGGTGCGTCTTGTACGACTTTTGCCTGTGCACAAATGTAGCAGTTCTTGATGTATTGTTTGATTGTTTTTTCTATTCTTGGCCCATAGTATTAGGGGTATACCATGTCAGTAGTTTAGGCTGTTCCCTTACGACCTGCTGTTGGTAGATCGTGGTGTCTTCGTATCAGGTTGGTTCTGAGTTCCTCATCATCTGGTATCCAGAACTTGTCGTCACATTGAAGGTTCTTGCCGTACCACTTGCATAGCCCTGGTGCAATATTTTTCCTTTCTTTATCTGCTTTTTCTAGTGCTTCTTGTATCTGTTGAATCTTCCAATCTTGTCTGCTCATCTTCTTGATGGTGTCCTGTATATCATGGTAGATATCCACTGCTTCTATTGCCTGGAAGTATTTTTCCATTGGGCATAGTATCCACTGTCTCCTTCTGATTCTTTCATTCTTGTGGATTTTCGGTTAGTCCTTTGCTTGCCTTGTGAGGGTATCCAGTTTCCCTCCTTCCTTTCCTGAGCGATATTCAATTTTGAGGCTGTACTGACTTAGCTTCTGCATCCTACGTATTTTGTGGTGTAACGACCCAGCATACAGGAGCTATGGCAGACGGAACCTATACCCATACAGGGAGCCAGGAGGCGAACTGGTAGGAACCGGCAAGCAAGCAAGTACTGGACCTAAGGAGAGCCGATGGCCTGGGCTCCGAGAATGAACAGAATTGGCTAGTCAGGGACTTAGGTACCTGGATATACCCGGGAGCGGTGTCGGCGTACTTGGGGACTTCTGAAGGGCAGTTGCTCAGCTAGGCCAGGTAACTGGAGAAAGGTCAGAAGCATCTATCTAAAGCAATGGGATAGACAGGATAAAAGAAAAAAGTTATCTTGTCCACCGGACAGGTTACCCTACCCTCAGGATCAGGTTACCCTGCTGTAGGGCTTGGGTTACCCTGCTCAAGGGCGTGGGTTACCCTACCTTTCAATATGAAGTCCCAGAGCGAGTTCGGGAAAAATGACCGGAATGTTGGTCATGTGAAGCCATGCATGATACTGGAATCTGGGGTTCCGGGGGATGTTATTGGGGGAGCTATGTTGCTTCGAGGAAGCGGTAAATTGGAGACATTATTCCTATCATACTCCTCCGGTCCCGCCTCGAGGCCCGGACGTCATGGGCAAAAGGTTGGGTAGTTGTATGCAGTCTCGCAAAGAGGAAACTTTGCTGACATGCGTGCAACACCGTATACGTGGCTGCCGTCCAGTCGACCATGAGCTGTTCGCAGGATATACAAGAAGGCATAGTGTGGAAGGTGGAGTACCTCCTCCAGGTTGTTCGGAGTAAAACGGTCCCAAGGTGACGGAGTTAACGGATGTTAACCATGGGGGTCCCGAAGGCAGTCCCGGGTGGTGCCAGGGCGAGTGGGACAGTTTTACACCTACTAAGCCCGAAAATGTCCCCAACACTATAGGCTCTGCAAGGGAAGTACAGAGACACGAAAAGCATGATTCCTACCACAGGTAAGGCAGATCCGAGGTAGTGGTCATGGGTAGTGCCCATTGGATCACTCCCGGACTACCGTGCCCTGCGGAAGACACCGGAAGCCCGTGACCCGTAAATAGTAAATAGATCAACCACTCACGGTAGGTTCCGCAGTCAAGTAGAGATCAATGCATATGGGAAGGGTGTTATAGATACTCTAGTTCATGAGGTGCCTTGACGGTTAGCCACTGGCAAGACACCGATGCGCTGAAGTTTTCACTCCGGCGGACAAATTGGAAATGCACCGCAGAAATGATAACCGCATAAGGTGAACGCCGACTAGAATGTGTCGACACATGCATGCCCGATGGGTGTGCCAGGAGACATGTTGGACCACGCTTAGCGGAGAAGGGTGTGCTTGAATGGTTGGAGTAAACTGATGGGGGAGTTTCTGGCAGAAGATAAAACTACCTCAAAGTCTATGCGAGAACTCTTCCACCCCAACAATAAATCCTCTCGAGACCTTAATTGAGTGCAGCGTCAGGCTTAACGATATTAAGTTTTACTGTTTTCTTTACTCTTACATTGGTGTGAACTTTTGGCGATAAGTTTGAAGTTGTTCGGTGCGGTCGCAACCTCGGGATCCATCTTCCTAGGAGTGCCCCCGTTACACGTAGTTATTCAGTTTCTTTCTTGTCATCAATGGTACCAAGCTCTTATAATCTGCTAGGAACTTGGTACTCTGGTGACTGCTCTGCATGTAACGTCTCTATACCTTGAGTGCTTGAACTATCGCCACTAGTTCCTTGCCATGTACATCATAGTTGCATTTAGCCGGCGTTATGGTTTTGGACCAGTATGTAACTGGTCACCATTGTCTCTCTTCGCACTTTTATGATAGCATGCCCGAGGATACATATTTTAATGCATTGGTTTCAATCATTATTTCTTTTCTAGGGTCGAAATACACCAATATGGGTGCTGTGGTTATTTTCGTACTTAGCTCATTGAATGCTTTGTTTTGTTCCTCTCTCTAGTTCTATTTGACACCCTTTTTGAGCAGGTGGTATATTGGTCTCGCCATTCAACTAAACCCTTCTATAAAGTCCTGATCGAACTTGTAAAGTCCCATAAAACACTGGACCTCCTTGCAGGTTTTTGGTGCCTCCAACTTCCATATTGCCTGGGTCTTGATCGGGTCCATTTGAACTCCTTCCTATTTGATGACGAAGCTAAGATATTCCACTTCCGGTTTATGAAACTGGCATTTGCTTGCTTTGACGCTCATCCCTGATTTCTGTAATGCTTCCATAATATTACTGATGTCTTTTTGGTGTTGTTCCATATTTTTGGAATATATAAGGACATCGTGCAAATAGACGATGCAACATACATCCAGGTATTAGCTCAGTATGCGGTTGATCCCTTCCTGAAAGGTGGCGGGTGTATTGGTTAGCCCGAATGGCCTGACCATGTACTCCAATGTCCCACATCATATAGTGAATGTTATCTTCCATTCCTCCCCTGGTTTGATCCTGATATTCTGGTATGCTTCCTTGATATCGAGTTTGGTGCAGTTCTTTGCGGATCCGAGCCAATCTAGGGTCTCGGATATCGATAGTAGTGGATACCAGTCATTTTTCTTATTTCACTGAGGGCCCGGTAATCAACACACAGTCTTAGTTTTCCATCCTTTTTCCATAAGAATAGGATTGGTGATCCTCCTTCTGCCTAAGAGTTTTTAATCCATCCTCATTACCAGTTCTGCATGATATAGGTCTTTCATTTCTGCAATACCTTTTCTCCTATGGGGTACATCCTTTTTATTGGAAATTCAGAATCCTTCTTGGATTTTATTTCTAGGTCTACCCCCTTCCCAGGTGGTGGCATCTCTGTTGCGTCTTCTTCCTGGAACAGTTCCCAATGCCAGTAGTATTCCATTGGGATTGTCTTGTTCCAGGGTTTGTGCTCCTTGCCTTTTTTGTGCTGGATCGCTAATCTGGTACTTATGTGGAGTTTGGCCCATCTGGCCGGGTCTTGATCCCGTTGTAGCTTGAGAATTCACGTGTTTTCTCCTCACCGGTAGAACTTCACTAATGCAGATGCTGTTATGTCCCAAATTGCAATGTTTCTTTCCGGTTGTTGCTCTTTGTGTGTCGCTTGGTCTGTACTCCTGAAACCTTTCATACCTTGAGCAGTTTCGTCAAGCGTTCCTACTTCTTGGAGCTCTTCTTCTTTGATCTTTTCGATGATTAATTGGGCGATTCCATTACCCTTTTCTACTTGGAATTCTTTATTGCCCAGGTTTGCCAAGACTACCTTTACTTTACCCATATAATCAGTATCTATTACCCCCGAATTGGTTGAGAGCCCATGTCTGACTGCTAAACCACTGTGTGGGGCAATATGCCCATAGGTCCCGGAGGGTAGTCCAATGGCTATCCCGGCAGCCATCACTATCAGCCCTCTGGCAGGTATCTTTCATTGTTCATTGGTATACAGATCGTGTCCTGCCGGCCTTTCTGACCCTTTAGTAGGTACTTTTACCTCAATGGTCAACTTTTTGACTGAGATCCGGTGATCCTCTTAGCCTCCCAGAGTACCGTTTCCTTTTGGGGCCTGGACTTGTGAGAACCTTGTAATTAAGTTCTCTTCCAGGGCTTCCACTTCAAGGTTGGTATACAGCACTGGTGAACTGTAAAGGCACTCTGCTGCGCATTGTTCATTCGGAAACGTGATTTTGTTGTTTTTGCACTCTATTCTGGCACTATGTTGTCTCCGCTATGCTATTCCTAAGACTGCCTCATGGCCCTGCCGGTCGGCCATCTGAAAGGTTGTCAGTTCCCTATGGCTACCGATATCCATGGGTATTCTCGCCGTGTAGGTAATTGGTCTCATGACACTTTTCATTCTGTTCGCTAGGTGTATGTCTTTATGTTTCTTTACCTTAAAGATGGTGCGGCCGTGTTTGTCGCATATTTCTTTATCAATAAAGTTCTCTGTTGCTCCCGAATCGATCATTGCATGTATCGTGATGGTTTCATCTCTTCAATGCAGTAGTGTCTTAACCATAATGTGATCTCCTTTATGTTCCCGTGATTCCGCTTCTAGTATCGTGTAGTAATTGGCCAGGGTGATGGGTTTTGGCAGTGTCCTGTCCCTCAAACGACCTATTGCTAGAGACAGTCGTCTTTTTTTGCCTCTTTATCCTTATTGTTGAGATTCATTTCATGTAGCTTGGTCATGGCTGGTGTTGGCCTTCTAGTCCTAACAGGTCTTATTCTTTCTGGTGGTGTTCTGTCTCATCCGTCCCTTGGTAGGCAGCAGTCACAGAGTATGTGGTCACTCTTTCTGCATCCTGGGGATAACCTGCCTTCCATTCTTCATTAGCATTCTTGTGGCAACAGGTTTAGGTTTGGCCTTCTCCTGGTTGCATCCAGGTCCATTGCGTTACCTGCTGTATTGTTGTGTGGGCATTTGTTAGAATGTTCCCTCCTGGTTCCTTGCTGTGGTTTTATATTTATTTATTAGAGTCTTTCTGTTCTAGATATGTCTAATCCTGTCCAACCATTGCTTCCTTTCAATTGCCCATATACTGAAATGCGCTATTGTCATATATTTGGTCTCTGCCATACCCCATGCCTGTTGCAGGTGGGTGGTACATACCTGCAGCAAGTATTGGTAGGGTGTCTCATCATCGTATTTGGCCTCAATGGCTAGGTATTGGAATTCCTTCCAAAGGTCTATCATATTCTTCCTCCTTTGTTTCATGACTTCTAGTTTGTCCCCGGCTGTTCCTTTCGTATCAATGTCTCTGAATTGTTCCTTTAAGACCTCCTTGAAGCTTTCTCAGGTTTCTTCTTCTCATTCTTGGGAACCTTCCATATAAGGGGTTATCTATTGGCCGGCAGTGTCACGTAACAGTGATTCGGTATAGGCTATCTTGGTAGTGTCCTGATCGTTTCCCTAGTCCTTGACTTTGAAATATTGTTTGCGCTGGGAGAGAAACCCTTGCAACTTTGTCCTTTCCCCTCTGAAAATGTCTGGTTCTTTAGTCCCACGTCTGTTTTCTCTACTGGGTTGTCCTGTCTGCAGAGTCACTAATAGGGCTGTAGGTTTTTAGGTATCAGTCCCACTGGCTGAACCGGTAGGGCAGCCACTCCTGTTCCAGACATCCTTCTTTCTATTTCTGCATCGGAGGATGAAGTTTCTTCTTGTTGTTGTTCTCCTGGTATAACTGGGCTCAGAGGGCTGTCAGTTCCTTGCGAGCTCGGTACCCTTTCTAGCTCCTGTTCTAATCCCCGGGGTTTCAGGCAATCGCCGATTTGGTTGTCCTTGTAATCCATTTTGCTGATGTTGTGGAGTTGCCTATACTACATTCAGGTTTTCTTGTATCATCAGGCGTATTTTTGATGAGATGCTTACAAATATAACAATTCCTACCGGTCAGTTTTTCCCTTGCACAAGCGACGATATTGCAGCCTCAAATACTAGAGACCACTAGTCTTCTTCCGAGTTGGATAGCTAAGCACCCAAGTCTCCTATCTTACGACTCGCTTATAAGAGTGGTTGCATAGCAGTACCACTTAGGTGAAGAGTAGAGTGATAAAGTTGTAGGTAAGAAGATACAAAGATAATAGCATGAAGAGCTCATCCTCCCGAGTCCTAGTGACCCTTTTTCTACTCGCTCTTCATGCCAACCCTAACCCTGTGACACATACCTCTGAGTCACTTCCCATAGTTATGTGTGCTAAGTGTGTCACATGGATGAGACCCATGACTCACTAGTTGAGTTATATGCAAAAGTCATTACATCATATGACCTCACAACTGCTAGTCATCGAAACTTATTAACCAATGACAACATACTAGTGACTCACAACTGTAAGTCGTGTGAAACCTCAGTTCTTCCAACATTCCGTTCTGAGTCTTCTATGACATAAGAAACCTTCCTCCACTGTCACCATTTGTGACAACCAACTGGACTCTCCCTAGCGATTCCCCCAAGGCCTGGACGAAAAGCGAAAGTGATTCTGGGATGGACAAAGAATAACTTAATCGGAGTTAGAGAGTGCATACAGACCTTCTACTCCTTATAGTTTAAAATAGAGGTACTTTAGTGGTGGCTACACTATCAAATGCTACGGGGAGAAAATGAGCAAGAGCCAGGAGCCTTACAAGGACCATTTCTGAAAGAGGTATCAGAGACATATCTGGTCCCAATAAGTAGACTTCACAACTGGAGAGTTAGTCAGAATCAGATAGTGAGTGCAAGAAAGGGAGAGAGAGGAAACAGAGCAGATGGAAAGTCTTGTTGTTGGCCAGAACTGGAGTCAGATCTCTACAACAAGTATTGTAAATGAAGTGATGAGCATAAGGCTAGGCATAAGACTGGCTTTGCAGGAAAGCATACAAAATATTTGGTGAACGCTATCTGGAAAGAGACACTTCCGAATACGCTTTTTCTGATAGCTGGCTAGCTGGCTTCCTACCATAACATTTAATAACTCCCTGATTCACAACAAATAAATCACAAAGAATGCCAGAGGACTACTTATCAAGCATTATTTCTTAGTTGTAATTCAATCGAAGAAATTCTTACCTTCACAGTGGAGAGGGGGATGAGAAAAGGTTGGTAGGCCAGTACCTACTTGATAGCATTTGCAATCTCGACGAAACTCCCCTCCCGTTTGAATATCTGAATGGTCAGACATATGGAGATAAGAGTAGTCACTCTGTCCAGATCAAGGCCAGGAATAGTGGCTGGCATAAGAGACAAGCCACCCTCTTGCTAGCTGTCTTTGAGAGCAGAAGGGCAAGAGTGCAGCCCTTGATAATCTTCAAGTGCAAGGAGAGGTGTGAGGGCTGGTGGGGAGAGCATTTTCAAAAAAGGTGAGAAGAGGAAATGAAACGATATGACCCCCAGGTGGAGGTCAAGTGGAATGTATCTTTATATGCCAATTCAGGCTTGTTAGTAGATTGGATTAAGAAATCTCTAGTACCTGCCCTTCCCTCAGGCCCACAATTGCTCGGATTATATGTCGCCAAATTCCACTCCCCGAATCAAGTTTTAACTACCTTACAAGCTAATGATATTCTTCCATCAATGATCCTCCCGGGCTGCACAGGTCTAGTGCAGCCACTTGATATTTCCGTCAACAAGCTCTTTAAAAGTATCTTACGAAATATTTTAGACAATCTTCTCAATAACTCTGAAGCTCAACACTAGCTGGATCTACATAAAATTCATTCACAAGATACTTCTGCAATTGGTGAGCAGCGAATTCTTGTTACCCATACAGTTGCCTAGGCCTTGAAACAATTTACAAGCAGCCAAACCTGTCAGGAGTTGGTTGTATCTATATTTCACAAACTAGGACTGACACTTCCTATTGATGGCTCTGGTGATGATAAGCTATTAATTAAAGGCATTGATTCTTTGTTTTCACAGATTGCCAATTGGAGGTAAGGGGGAAATGATTTCCTGGTAGGAAATGAGGAACTTCCAGCTTTGTATTCTGGGTTGCCTGGGCCAGTAGATTATCAGCCCACTGATGTAACAGTAGAATATATTGACTGGGATTGAAATGAGAATATCTAAGCAATGTAAACTACCTCCTAATTTTACCTTCTAGTAGGCATGGCAAGTGGTAAATGTCAAGCGGAGTAACTTGAACTTGAACCTTCCGGAGAGATTGCCATATTCTTCTCATATTCCCAGTACCTATGCTCTCACAGATTATCACTCACCTCTGTCTTGATATTCGCTTAATTTGCCACCCCCTCTTTTTGTGACACATGCCGATCCCTGGGCCTTAGCGCCATTTCCAGTTTAACCAAATAATGCGGTACGCCCGCTATCATATTTTTGTCTGATAGGGCCTAAGTTACACATAACCCTCGCCCCCCCCCCATCGTCTTTCCCCCCACCAAGTATGATATTTTCAGTGGGGTTTAGTCAGTGATCAATACACGATATGATACAGTACCTTCGACATATTCCGGGGATTACAGCTCGGTTCGTTGACCCCGCATTCCCCCACTCGCGCAGTATACTACTCGTTAAGGATCGGAGCTGTTCCTTCACAATATAGACAAATAGGCGAAAGCCAGCGACCGTCCTGGAGTATCTTTAGGTGGTGACAGTAATCTTCCCCATTTCGCATTCACATATGTTAGTTCATGGGAGAATCGCTAACAGCTACTAGTAAAACAATGATCACGTGATACCGTGTACTGTACAGTACCACCACCCGAAGAGCTTCTCATCTTGCACGATAGCTGTTCTTTGGTGGGGGCTCTCCCCTGGAGACGCTTTTATCGAGGTTTACTGCCAGCCAAGGGAGAATCGGTGAGCGCATTCCGTACATCACGAACAACTATCATTTAGGAAACTGGGGGTTGGGGGAGAGACAAGCGGTGAAGCTGGCGTGAAGATGGAAGAGAGTATAGTTTTATAATAAATTTACATTGCCTATTTTATAAAGCAAAACTCTAGGAAGAAACTCCACTATCCGCAATTGCACCCTTGACTACTCAAGTACGACATCCTATCCACTACATTATGTAATTTACCTAGTTTACCTACAACTCACAAAATATTTTCTATAATACTACAGCAATATTGTTCTTGAACAGAAACTAGAATAGGATACAACACATCGCCACATAAATTATATCACAGCGGAAGGACAGGGCCCGGGAGGGCAGATGATTACCACCCGAACTCCTCCACTTTTTCGACTCGTTTAGTTTCCTCAAGTTGATGACGTCGCTGTTATAACTCGCACAATTCCGAACGTCCCGAAACACCCCTATGCGAGGTCTCCCGGTATCATGTAAGCTTTTGGGTCACGTAGTGCGATACCGGTACCAGATCCTCTCGCCCACCATTGGTTTTGCACTCGCACGATGCAGGGAAATCGGGCACCAATTACTCCTGCACGGGGCAGTATTATCTCTCATGTGTCCCAGTAACTTATCACTAGCTTCACGGCCCCGTTCACCCCCACCGGATTTTTTGGTCCGGTGCGGGGTGAGAGGAAGGGGTCGGGCTATAGGGCAGTCCGGGCTTGCGGCGTGAGGCTACAGTATCATACCCGTATCTCCATGGTAACAAAAGAGAATCCTCCCCGGTTTTCCACGCAAAACACCAATCTTCGATACGCACGTACCCGGGAGCAGGGAATGAGAGAAAATTGCTAATTTGTTTTTTCGCATTGCCAAATGTCAGGCGATGGGAACCGCTCTCCAACAACTGACAACCAAAGCTCCAAAGGGTAGGTCAAAATCCGCTACAAGGCCCGCGATTTTTTGCTTCGGATTCCGGGGAGTACGGTACCGAGGTGACCTGGTTTTGGGTCTCTGTATACTGCAGTATTAGGGACTGTCAATGAGACATGAAAAAAGTTCATAATGCAAGCTCCCGATAGATACTCCCGTCATGTGATTAGAGTTTCCTCCCACCATATACCCGGTAGAGGCCAGCTCATACTCAGACCTCTCAGATGAGCAGGTTGCTATACCAGGAATGGAAAAACACGAACGCGAAAGTGAAAATAATTCTGTTTCGCGTCATCTCCTTACCCCCAAAGATCCAAAGCCGAAAAGAGGCGACAGCAGACGCTGGTCGACACGCGGTCACGGTGTGGGCGAAAGCGATGGCTGGCAGTGGACAAGAGTTTGGTACAAGTACCGTACAGTATCATACCGGTATGAGCGCGGTTCGGGTTCAGCCACTGGCCATAGTCGTGTGTAAATCATGTGGGGACACCACACTTCAGGACACACCGCCGGGTAGCCTAGGTTGCCGCACAAACTCGAGAAACTCGCTACCGGTATGCCGCCAGGGCTCCCGTGTGGCAAATTAAGAGGACGTGTGGTGGTGGTGGGTAGGCCGCAGGGTAATCGGTGAGCTCACTGAGAAAATCCCTCAGCGTTCAGCCTATCGGCGGTAGAGTCCCAGCAAGACTGCAATGCGCTGAGGTTACGAGACCTCGTACGAGTACTTGTGGTACCGGCACCGCATGCACAGTCGTGTCCAGAAAGTCTTCGCACCCCTAACCAATACAACCAAGTGAACATCAATGAAAACAATGACCACAAATAAATAAATAAATAGAATTAATTCAAAGCCATAGTGAAATATAAGCTGTAAAGACTATCTTTGAAAATTATGGTAAAGTTTTGTCATCAAATACTGTTTACAGACTATTGTGTTTAAATACTGACCAAAATGTAGTTACTTAAAACAGACCTTGTAGAATATTTTTTATCTTTATAACCTACTATGAAAGTAATTCACTATTAAATGTGTGTGATATTTGGGCAATCGTGAATCAGGATATAATACATAAATAAAGTGTCCATCAAAAATGAATTAATGAGTTGAGATTTCTCCACATAGGTATTTTAGTGAAAATATCAGGTATGTAGTTTCTCTACCTTTATAGAAGAACATGTATTAATTAATGATAGAGAGTAAGCCATAACTTTTAAAGATATATAAGTATGTGGCGCACAAGTCTTATAGGAATTGGGAGTGTTCTCCTCTACCAGTAGTCAAAATTGATACATAATAAATATGAATATGAAAAGACCTTCTTTGGAGTATACTACTATTGTATAAATATTTTTAATATATTTTTCTACCATCAAAATAATCACTATCTAGTGGTAGATCTAACCTATAGTATAAAATATTTTTAAATCAATGTTTCAGTTGTCTATTATAGATCACAAACTACAAGCTTATTAGTTTTTTTAAAAATATCTAATAACCTGTTTGAATTTTGATTCTTGTGCATACAATAGTACTAAATAACCTCCAAATAACTTCTGTACAATCTTTAGAAGGTATTATTTACTATAAAAGTAATTTTAGAGTCCTAAATAAGAAGACTTTTATATTTAATTCTTCTTTTATACTATTTCAATTGATGTAATTAAACTTGTATATTAATAACAACCTTGCTATTTATACAATATGTAGTTTAGCACAAAATAATCTCCTATATCTTGAGTACAATGACTTATAACTTTGTTCCTAAGTTCTTGCTTATCGAGTTTTGAGTTCCAGTTGTGTAGTCTAAAGTTTTTTGTTGAAGTCACTTAATAAATTTCACTGATTTCAGCTCTGGTGTAAGGTAGTACAAACCAATAATATTTTAGCTTTATTATTATAGATATTTCTACTCACGCTAGTCAATAATATAAATATAAATATTATTATTTTATTTACATATGGTTCTGGAAGCCTAGACTCTGTACCAACTTTCACATCAAAATTGTGACAATTTTGCATGTAGCGCTCAGTGTAACACCGTGTAAAACCCTTGCCCTATTTCCTTAATCATACAACTTTAGCCCCTTGAGTCTCATTGCAAAGAAATGAGAATATGATATATTATATGATAATAGAAATATATTGGATACAGAACTTCGACAAAGCTTCAGAATAATTAATTAAAATAAATAGAAAAACAGTTGTGAAGAGAATATTTAAGATGAGGTATTACTTTAAATCAATAATACATGTTAACAGAAATAGAGATAAAAAAAAACAAAGTCCCAGTACACTAATCAAGGAGTTCAGATCCTGTAACCCGTCGATGTGATACATAACATGTATAAACATGTCTCTTGAACTCCTCCAATCCATATATTACATGATTGCGATAAGGATCCATTATATGTAATGTCCTCTGATAATATTTCCAAATCAATTGATTTGGCACATTTGATAGTGCTTCCGGAACAATTCGAACTAAGGAAGGAAAGGTGTATTCACAGTTCGCTCTGGCATATAACTTGGCATGGCCCGCGAAGTATTCGATAAAATTGAGCTCGCAGTGAAATGCTGGATAAAAAATAACTTGATGTCCTGCCACCTCAAGTGTTTCCTGCACTTGATGTTTTTGAGCCTGAAAGTCAGGTTGAGATGAGAGTAATGCTTGAGCGCAACAATTTGCATTGATTGCATGACGACATGTAGGATTCAACTTCTTCTCCCCAGGATTATTTCCTGGTATAGAGCATTGAGTAAGAAACCTTTAGCCCATAGGCCACAAACCCCATTTCTGAAGAATAATTCGTAATCCCTTCACTCAACCATCTGGTAGCATCATTGACTGCTGGTATCTCGTATTTGGATCATGAGGTAATGAATAGTACCTACCAGGCATGGGTGTACTGTTTTTTGCACCAGAGGCGAGATTTAAATTTCCAACTTGTAGTGCATCTGAGGCATACTTCTGGTGTATTTTTGCATTATCGAATGGAAACAATCCTTGACATCCAGGAAATGAGGCCTCAAATGCAGGAATCGCTTTCTCAGTAAGTTGGTTTAATAACAACTCTCCAGTCGACCACACATCTCTACCACACTTCAAGATCTCACATGCATCTCCACTTCCAAGGCAGGCAACTGGTGTCAAGAAATCTGATACATAGAGACCTTGACCACGACCTTTCTTGCATAACGGGGCCTTGCCTTAATGTATACGTATCTTTTTACGGCCATCATTCGAATTGAAAGTGCATTCATCGTGTGGAACGAATACAATTGGTCGTACCCCAGGCTCCCGGTCTTTTGGAATCCTTTCCAACTTTTCACTCCACTCCATGATCCTGGGTTTCGGAGACTCCAGCTGGGGCGAGAAGGTATTCTGCCAATATAACTTTACATCCTCTCTTTCATGTCCATCTTTATAGATTCCATACTTTACCTCCTTCCAATTCCAACCCATCTTCCATAGCCAAGCCCGTGCTGACCGGCTAGAGAGTGCTTGCTTAATTTGCTGTTGGATCCCAGTAACAGAAACTACTGGCAATTGGGTTCCTTCTTGCGACACTCCTTCCTTGAACGTCATAGTCCAATAATTTGTAATTGCCTGCACTAATCCTGTTGAGGTCATTCCTATTTTCTCCAAATGTTCAGTTAGATATCAATAATATATATAATTCATATATAAATTATAAAATTAGTTATATCATATCTGAGTCATACCTTCACCAGTACAAGATATATACTCTCGCATTGCAAGCATAGTTCCCTCATCTAGCAGCCAGCTTGTAATCTTCGGATCCTTCCCTTGCTTTGGAGTAGGAAGCTTTCCAGTTCGAATATACTCTACCTCTTGCCCTAAAATCCAGTTCCTAACCCAGCTGCCCCAGCCTCCAGCCTTTGCAATATCTAATGCCAGTTCCTTGCGTGACTTCTTCGGACTAACAGGATCTGTAGCATTTCGTTGTAGCTCCGCAGATATCCACTTTCTCTTTGACTTAAGTTGTAACTTTATAAATCCTGAACGTTGAAGATTCCAATCAAGCTGGAAATTCATGACTCCTGCCACTCTTCCTCCCTTTATTGCCTTGACCTTGCTCCTCAAACCTTTATATGCAGACTCTAGGATTTCCTCCTTCAGCTTTCTGCTGTTGCCAGTAAGCCGAGGCCAACTCGTTCCTTCTCCTGAGCTTGAAGCAGTTGGACCTCATCGCTATCAGGTAGAGCTGTTTGATCTCGAGCACGCTGGGTAGCCAGTTCAGCAACATGATTCTGAATTTGAACCTTTTGCTTTTTGGAATAATATCGAGGAGATTTCTCTCTATTTGAAAGAGGAGGTTGCTTTTGAGGATGATTTTGTAGTAGTAAGCACTCACGATACTGTCGAGTTCGTTCCTTTGAAGGATAATATCTTGCAGCTGGCATGATAGGCTCTTCAAGATCTGTAGGATGATTTCGTGTAATGGCAGCATGCTCGCACTGCTTTTTCAATAGACGCTGCTTCAGGACTCTCTCACGTATTGCTGCACGTATTTGTTGCTTGCGTAATATTGTGGGATCGTTATCAGCTGCCGCAAGGTCATGCATTACTGGATTTGGTACCCAGGTGTTGATAAGAAAATAATATCGTGTTCATCAGATGTGGTATGATCTGGGCTGTCATATTATAGTATCATAGCTACGAACTTCAAGTATTATAAGATATACAAATTAGAGGATCAGGGTTGTATAATCAAGGAGATATGGCAAGGGTTTTAGAAGGCGTTACGCTGAGCGTTACATGCAAAATCGTCACAATTTTGGTGTGAAAGTTGGTACAAAGTCTAGGCTGCGGGAACCATACTTTTAGATTTATTGGAAAATGTTGTAGGATGGGGTCATAGGTGGTATCCGCTACTATGGGGGGGTGCGAAGACTTTCCTGACATGACTGTACATGTAAGGTGTTCGGGCCAAGCCCTAGTCACATAGCAGTACGATAGCAGTAGATGGCTTTGTGGTCAACACAGAGCGAGTGCTACTTGCTAAAGGAGGCTTCGAGCGGGGTGTAATAGGAGATCAAAGAAGTAACCGTTCAACCAAGTATATATTAAGAATACTGTCTGTCAAAGTCTGCTGTTTCCATCGCGGGAATCAGCGGTCTTGAGATACAGCATACCGCTTATCTCCAGTATGAGCGATATTGCAAAAGGATGTTTGTATCATCCGATAGCACACGAAACAATACAAGTATCAAGCGATGCTGTAAACTAAACATAAAACAATGTGTGTATCAGACGATAGCAGATGAAACAATACAAGAATCAAACGATACTCTGAAACCAAACATAAAACAATGTGTGTATCAGACGGTAGCACAGGAAACAATACAAGTATTAAACGATATTGTGAAACCAAACATAAAACAACCCAGTAACCCGTACTGGTCACATTCCCACAATAAAATAACAATTTCACCAAATAAAACAACCTAATGAAATCCTAACAGCCGGTAATTCCGCTATCCTGTCGAAAGTCCACTTAGGACCCATCCTCATCGTCATCGCTATCATGCAGCAATCTCAAGTCGTCCTGCAACATCTATTCCGCACCATCCAACCATCTCTCCAAACACTTCCCACATGGTGCTCCGCGCACAAAGCAACCTGACTCCCAGTACTGTGGCAGGTGCACGAAGTTCTGTACTATTCGGTCCTCCCATTCCTCCGTCTCGACATCGATTCCGCTGCAATCTTCCTAGTGAGCGATATAAAATATTTTCCAGTATGCGTCTTCGCGAATGATTTCTCGGTAAAGCAGGTACCCCAAAATGAGGTTTCGTCCCTCAATGCTAACTTCTGCGTAGGTTGACATCTTGTTTTCCTTGGCGTAAGGATAAGTCTGTAATAAGGGTGAATGTTTTGTGGGAGGTTAAAGGTTTGGAGGTCTGGTAGTGTGGTCTGTTTTCTTCGGCAGTTTTTGAGGGCTGGTGGGCACCTTTTATGTTTCAGTGGTGACCTCGCTTAGGTGTTGGCCTTGCTTAGGTGTCCTTGGGAAGGGGGGTGTTGCTTAATTTCGGTTTCTTCAGTTTCCATGCAACCATCACATTTTTCTGTGCTCAGGTAGCACCCACTACCCAAGCGGAAAACATCTGACACTGATTCTCCCCACATTCGTCCCGTCGATTCTGATGTTATTTCAAAACATTTGTTGCAGATGTGTATGAATAGTCGGTGTGTAAGGTATCGTCTAGGGATAATATCATGGTTCACCAATAGTCCCATTAGTTGATGGCGCAGTCTCCAAGGTACTGGCTCATCGTTTGACATCGTAAGGGTGTTGGATGGTGTGTTTTTCCTTTCGCTATTGCCAGTACTCCGCCTCAGCCAGCCGGGCTGGGTATGCCGCTTCATCTTCCCTTACCCGATTTTGATCTTCGCTGCTTTCGAAATCGCTCTCGAAGTGGGCTGACCAGAATCCGTCCTGTATCCCTTGGTCCGTGTCCAGGCGTAGGTGTTGGATTTCTGGCACGGTTGGGCTCCACGCCACCGTCACATGGTTTATCGTAGGGGGTAGCTCAACCTCCAGTTTGTTGTCTTTCCGCCATTGATTAACCGCTTCCATCGCATTCTCCATTCCCTCCAGGGGTTCCCAGCTATTTTCAGTTTCCGGGTACCCCACCCATTTTACTAGGAATTGGTCACGGTCATATCGTTTTCCGTGGTCCCGTATGGTTTCCACTTCCCATTCCGGTTTCTCATTTACCCTGATCGGGGGAGGTTTTGCCTGGCTCCTGGCAGGGAGGGAGACATCATTGTTAGGTGGGTATCTTTTCACAGTGGAAGCATGGAATGTCGCTTGTCGGTTTCTGTACATTCTGCCATCCATTTCTACTGTGTAATTTTGTGTATGCTCATTGTATCCGATTATCTTGAAAGGTCCACGCCAGCGCGGTTGCAATTTCTTGCTACGTCCTGATTCTGTTGCGAATAAACCTCTGTATACCTGTAACAAGTTGCTGTTTCCTATCGGTGTATGGTGTCTGCGTCGTTTTGCTGCCGTTCTTGTGGTTCTGAATCCTACCATTTTAATCGCATTGAATGCGGCGGTCCAGATTCCTTGGTGCCTATTTAGTAATTCATCGGCCACCAGTACTGCGTGGTTCTTGAAGTTTGCTAGGGGCAGTAGTTGGTAATTCTTTCCGAAAATGGCTTTATATGGTGACATACCGAGAGTTTCTGACTATCCCGCATTCAGGTATGCTGCTGTCTCTGGTATGGCATCAAACCAATTGTTTTGTCTGGCGTTGACTAGGTTTCGCAGAGCTGTTTTGAATTCTCGAATTTTCCTTTCAACCTGTCCATTTGTTTCATAATGGCCTGGTGCCGCCTTGATATATTCTATGCCTAACGATCGGCGCTGTTGTCTCCACACATGTGACTCAAATCTTGGGTCCGCATCGCTTACTAGGGATGTTGGGCAGCCATAGGGGGTAAATATTTTGTTGCGTAGAAGTCCCAGCTTGCTATTGCCGTTACCCGCTTTGTTGTAGGTATAAGCCACATGAATCCTGAAAACCTATCCATTGCAACTAGGATTGTGTCGTATCCCCATGAATTGTGGAAAGGTCCTGCTAAGTTAATGGCTATTGATTCAAAGATTTCCGACGGTAGGGTAATTGTCCCAGCCTTTCCTTCTGGCAATTTTGTAGGCTCCTTATTTACCTGACATGTGTGGTACTGGGCCACATACACTCTAAAGTCCTTCCGCATTTCAGGCCTAAATAGCTACTCTGTTGCGTACCGTAAGTTTCGTTCAACACTGTGGTGGCCTTTGCTGTGAATTGCGCTAATGACATATTCTCTTAACGTCGTATTTCCGTATGTGGGGCCTTGCGGGACGTACAGGCAGTCTTCCCTATATCTAGTTTTTGCGTACAGTATTCCGTTTGCAACCTTGTAAGAGGACAAGTCTCCTGTGGAGTCCATATTCTCATTTACCTGCTTCCAAATTGGTACTTTCCGGTATGCTGCTACCATGTGTGCTCAGAATGTTCCGATCGTTTCATTGACCGTTTGTAACGTGTCGCGTTCGTCTTCTATCTCGCTTCCTCTGGTTGCCTCAGGTAGGTCATCCTCCTCGTTGTCTTCTAAGACATCGTAAAGCCCGCCCCAATATTCTGCTATTGTCGGGGGCATTACTTTCTATCGTCTTATTGGTAAGGCTTGTTAGCCATTCCGCTGGCCTAATGGGTGGTGGGCTATCAGGTCCTAGCATTCGGAATGCCGCTATTGTCTCGGTCGTAAGGTTTGCTATTGGTGCTGGCTCTGGCATCTGGAATGCCGCGACTTCTGCGTTTAGCCATGCCGGAATTGTATAAGACCTGGGCGTCGGCTGGGCAAGGGTGGACGGTCCTTTTCTCGCACTAATTGGTCTTTCGCCGGTGGTTTGTTGCCATTCCCGGTCATTGATTTTGGGGGACTCCGGAGGGCTAGGGTCGATTTCTGTACTTAGGGGGCTCGGTCGTTCACTCAGGAGGTAAGGGGTCGAATTTCCCTGTCGTCTGGGATGGTTGTTCGTGAACTTGATATCGGTTTGATGATATGGGCAATGATCCAAGTAACAGTTTGAGTAGTGTAGCGTGCTATGTTGGAGTTCTTCTGGTGGCGTACTTCGCACGGTACACTGGTCACACCAATCGTTTCCTGTAGTGATGGAGCAGGCGCTTTCAGGAGGTATGGGGCCTCGTTGGGGTGCTCCGTATAGGAGAAAGGGGGGGAAGTAGGGGAGAACTCATGTGTGGGATCCAGTGTGTTTGATTCTTGCTTGTAGACCGTATTGCCCGAGATGTCATCTGATGATTTCATATGATCGTGGACATAGAGTGGATTCAAGTCTGATTCTCCATCGTAAATCTGGGTCAGGGCATTAGCTATATAGTTCCTGCTCCCTGGTGTATAGACTATTTTCGCATCATGTTTTCCCAAGGCACTTAGCCATCTCACCTGCTTCCTGCTAGGGTTCTTTACCATTCATGGGTGTGTTAAGGGTTGGTGGTCTGTAACTATCGTGAAGGAGTTTCCCATCAGTAGATTGCAGAATCAATTAAGTGCTTCCACTATCGCTAAGGCCTCTTTATCGGTGGTCCCATAGTTCATCTGAGAGTTAGTGAACTTTCTGCTATGAAACAAGGCTGGTCGTGCCATCTCATAAGTGGGTCCCTGTCCCACCCATGCTTCAATTCCCAAATATGGGGCGTCTGTAACCAACCAAATGGGTTCCTTGCTCCGTATGTCTATTGGCCGCATGACTTGGTGATCGACAATCCGCTTTCAGACCATACTAAATGTGCTCTGGTGACTTGTTGTCCATACAAATTCGGTGTTTCCCGTCACGTCGGTTAGCGGTGCTACCAACGTAGCATGGTGTGGGAGAAACTGGGCCATATAATTTACTATTCCTAGGAATTGTCGCAATTCCTGGTTGTTTTTTGGTGTTTCCCATTCTGCAATAGATGATGCTTTCTGGGGGGAAACATCGATTCCCTCATTGTCTACTATATGTCCTAATACTTCCCAATTGTCTCCAAACAGTACTGACTTCCTTTTGCTCAGGTAGAATTTTGCTTTCCCGAGTCGATCACATACTTGGCGCATGTGTTGTTCGTGTTCCTTTGATGTGGCTGAAAATATGAGAATATCATCAATGTATACCCTGCAAAATGATGTAAATATTCGCTTAGGAGGTCCTCCCTTATTCGCATGAATGTTGCTGGTGTATTCAGGTCTCCTGGGAGCATTACTTTGCTCACAAATCCTCCGAACGGGGTTTTCAAGGAGTTGTACTTAACACTGTCTTTGTCCACACGTGTTTGGAAGTATGCGTCACTAAGGTCGATCTTACTCCTGAATTATGCTCGCCCTATTCAGTTAAGGATCTGTTGTTGATTTGGAATTGAAGGACTATCCATGATCGTGTTATCATTTCTCATTTTCAGGTTCACCAGGGGGCGGATCCTTCCTTCGGACTTTGGTTGTACAAACATAGGTGCCGCTCCAGGTACCTCTTGTCGTACAATCACTCTACTTCGTAATTTGACCTTTATCCAGTTCATGAGTTTTTCCTTGTAGGCTTCTCGGATCAAGTATGTTGGTTGGTTTCGTAGGTCGGTTGGATCCCTTAACCGCATGTGGTGGTTAATCTTGCGCACCGGGGGTAATGTTTCAGGGACCTTGTCCGGGAATACATCCTGGTATTCTTCCAACAATGTTTTTGAGCTGGTGTCTGACACAGCGGCTTGGATTTCCCACCTTGCTGGTTTGCATAGCAAAAGTAGCTTGTCATCAGGAAATTCCACTGCTGTATCCCCACACCTGATAAGAGCATTATGTCTTTTCAGGAAAGGCATTCAAATAAAAGAGTCGTACTTTGCCAAGTTTCCTACCAACATCTGCTGATTTGTCCATTTCTTTTTCCCGATTTCTATGGTCAGTCTACCTTTCTTGTGGCTTGAAGAGCGGGATCCTTTCATAGCCATATTGACTATTGTAGGTTGAGGTAGGGGTTCCGTAGAGATACCATGGGTAGAGATAAAGGTGGTGCTAATTATGTCGCAGCCGATTGTTCCCGTGTCGAATAGTACCTTGGCTGGACGGCCTTCTATGTGAATCGTTCCTTCCCGAGCGTCCCAGGTCCTTATTGCCAATGTCGGTTACGTTCTCAGGCTTGCCATCTCACTTGAGTTGATTTCCGCTTCATCATATTCGGTTGCTTCCATGTGGTTTGTGCTTGTCTCTTGCTTAGCGGCCGTTCCTTTTCCCTTTTCGGCATAGCAATCCTTTGCGCAGTGCCCCTTTTTCCCACATTTGAAACATGTGCCTTGCTCTTGTCGGTTCGGTTTCTTGTCCTTCTTGTCGTCTGAATCCTTGTGGTACCGTTTATCCTTCTTCGTATTGTCCCGCCATGATGATCCTTTGCTATTCCTTTGCTGTGGCATATGGCTTCGGTAAACTCCTGTCTCATACAGGATGGCATCCTTCCGTTCAGCCTGCTTGACTATCTTATCAAAGGAATCACCATCCTCCTCCATAGGTTCTACCTCCTGGCGTAGTCTGGGATGCATTGCTTCATACAATCTTTGTCGCAGTGTATACTGAGGCACTGTCCCAGTAGGCAATCCTCCATAATACATCCAGAGATCCGTCGCGACCAGGGTTATTCTTTCTGTTTTGCTATTTCGTACTTGCTGGATGTCCTTGAACCTTTTGGATACTTCTTCCGTATTTCGCGAGGATTGGAATCTCTCTTCCAAGTACTTTATCAGGGTCGTTCCACGGATTTTTTCCCGACCCTCAAAGTGGTTCATTCCTTGGTGGTATGCTTCTTCTGCCTTTCCGACACAGAAGCTTCCCAAATATGCTCCGCTTCCTGCCTTAGTTTTGTCCACTCCGTGTAGGGCCAGGTATTGAGAGGTTGTTATAACCCATTGATCGAATACTTCAGGTTTTAAGTTGTCCTTTTCACCGGAGAACGAGGGTGGCAGTGGGAGTTTGATTTTAGGTCCTGTTCGTCCGGCGGATTCCCCTTTGGACATATCGTGTTCGGACACTTCGTTATTTGAACTGTTGTCTGAGGAGCTTTCTGGACGGTCGCTGGGGGATTCGTCTGGTGGCTGCCTTACTACTGAGTGATCTGATGCTTCTTCGTCCTCTTCTTCCTTCTTAGGTGTCCCGACAGGTATGCTATCATTCTTCAGTGGTTGTACTGGTGCCTTTCCTTTGCTGGGGCTGAGGGGAAATAGCCTAGGAAGGCTAGTTGCTGCCTTATTTAATTTGTCAGTTGATTCGCTAAAGGTCTACTTGGCCAAGTCTCGCGCTAGCTGTCGTTCAGCTGCGTCAACCGGGAATCCGCTCCTTGGCCCTTTGGGTTTCTTGGTTTGCCCTTTCTTGGTAAGGCCTTCTCGTGGGACCTGCTTCCCAATTCGAGTCTCTAGTGACTCAATGCTGTCGTGTTGGTGGAGCCGAATCCTTTGTGGTTCTGCCGCTCCCCAATGCTAGCTTCGCAATTGGACCTTTCGTAGGTTGATCAGACCACGTTCCTGCAGGTTTCTTAACCACTTGCTGAGGTTAAAAAAATGTAACGTGTTCGGGCCAGGCCCTAGTCGCCTAGCAGTACAATAGGAGCAGATGGCTTTGTGGTCAACACAAAGCGCACGCTGCTTCCTAAAGGAGGTTTCGAACGTGGTGCAATAGGAGATCAAAGAAGTAACCGTTCAACCAAGTATATATTAAGAATACTGTCTGTCGAAGTCTGCTGTTTCCATCGCGGGAATCAGCAGTTTTTAAATACAGCATATCGCTTATCTCCAGTATGAGCGATATTGCAAAACAATGTGTGTATCAACCGATAGCACACCAAACAATACAAGTATCAAAGGATACTGTGAAACCAAACATAAAACAAGCTAGTAACCCGTACCGCTTACAGTACAAGGCCCTACCATGAATTCATGGTACACAACAGGGATCAGAGTTTAGAGGACAGTCGTACAGTGCTTGCCAGATGTATACCACAATTTTGTCCAAATTAGAGCTATTGAATTTGAGAGAGTAAAGAACTAAAGAACTAAGCTTATCATAATAATTATAGCTCATCGTTACTGACTATTTGTTCTGTTTCCCTTGTGCCATATACTAGTATTCCCCAACTCGTGAAACTAAAAGAAATACCACTCTCTTGGACTTGTACTATCAAAAGGTAGAGTCCAAGGTGGAGTACCATATCACCCCTATTGTGAATTTAAGACTAAAGGTACTCAACTAATCCAATTGAAAAAAGTAGAACCGGAGAGAAGGAAAAAGAACTTAAACGAAAAGTAGCAGGAGAGGAAAGAAAAGAACCTGCAAAAATGAGCTAGAATTTAGTAGCGCCACCATTTGCACTAACAGGTGCGTCAACTTGATCAATGCTGGTATCGAGAATTTCCCCTAAATCATGGTCCGTAATCACATTCTACTGTACTTGAATGGCCTCTATCATATCATTGTTATTCTGACGGCAGGGAATTAGCTTGCTAATACGAGTCTTCATTAATCTCCATATTGGCTTGATCAAGTTAATATCTGGAGAGGTTGCTGGCCAAGGCAATAGGTAGTTGTAAAGGCTGCGTTCTTGTAGGTCAGCAATAGTAGAATGGGCCTGGTGTGGGGACGCATTATCCTCTTGAATATATACATAGTGATGAGTACAGGCAGACTCACTGTGCCAAAATCGTTCGAGAGATGCCAAAAATGTGCATTTGATATCCCTTAGCATTCATAGTCTTCCCCCAGGCCCCTTTGTCCCATCCAATTAGAGGACCTTTATGGCAGCCGACAAAGCATCCCCATATCATGGACAATTTATACTTCTTGAATTTTGGAAAAAGGCATGACTGATGAAACCCCTCCCCCACCTGTCTAGTAACCCAGACGTGGCCAGGAGCTCCACCAACGTTAAAGGCGTATTCGACAGTCCAAATCACTTTAGACCAATTATGGGTAGACCAGACCTGATACATGTCAGTCCATGATAAGCATGCCTAAATATTATAATATACCGAGTTAGTCTTGATATAATTATATTAGCCGGAGAACAATACTGCAAAAACCAGAATAATTGGACCTTATGCTAGGATGTTGGAGTTGCCTCTCTTATTAAGGTTACTGGAATTTTTCTCTTCATTAGTCTTAGTTGAGGGCTGAAAGACATCTCTTTTGCCATGTGTTACTCCTCCTAATTTAAAAGAGAAAATTCCAGATATCTTGGTATGACGTCCAATTATTACAGTTTTTAGTGTAGTACCAGGAATAGTACTACCACATACAGCTCTCTCTATTGAATGAAAGTAATTAGAAAGTAAATAGATGATATAGAACTCTTACCTGACGAGTTTTACTTAAAAGATCGGGCTTCTTTCTAGCAATCCGGTGATGATAGCCCGCTGAGGTCATTGTACGATGCAGAGTCCAGTTACAGGCTGTAATGCCTACCATTTGTGCTATTTCAGTATAGGACTTAAAGCGGTATTTGGCTGAGGAGGTCGCTAAGGTAATGAGCTTCTTGAATTGTAGGGTGCGAAGAATTAGGTGGCATCTCCAAAGGCAGCTATGGATGGGTGTAAGAGGGGGGTGGGCAATCTGATATATAGTTGAAAGTGAAACTCCGGTAGCAGTGGCAATTTGACAATATGGCCAGTGGGCATAGTGCTTAAGAGCACAAATCTTATGGCAAAGGGTGAAGTTGACTTCAGTGCAGAGTGGCGTCTCAGGAAGTTCGGGGTTTGCTGGCTCTGGCCCAAGGTCGAAGATACAACTTTCTGCCGGTAGGGTATTCAGTAGGGCAGGATCATCTGGTAATTTAGCAAAAGAAAGAACGTGTTGTAGAAGAGTAAAGCTTACAATTGGATTCAGTTTCTGGCTTAGTCACAACTAGTCCCATGTGAGCACGAGTAGGAATTGGACCTGGAGTAGGTGTACCGCAGTTAAACTCATAATCAGAGTCTATAATAGTCTCTAATTCTGAGTCTGGCTTAGTGGAAGTAGTAGAAGTAGTTGATGGAGGGTTTTGACAAAAGGCTTCAGAACTGCTATCATCTGAAGTTTCAGTATCAAAAAGCCAGGTTCATAGAGGGCTTGGGCTACCTGGAACAGGAGAGATATGTCCTGCTCCAGGGCCAGAGGCAGAGGGTAGAGTTGGAGGCATTAGAGAAATATGAGTTGAACTCGGGTAAACTAGTGATATGTCATACTAACCTATCAGCTCCATTAGTCCTTATTTATGTTCATGAATCATATACATACTCATAAGATATCACTCGCAAGTTTGAAGCTACACACCATCATCACTATTTAGACAGTAACCCTCCGATACTCAAGACAATTTTTACTCTCATGATTCTCACCCAGATCTATAGAATATAGGCATGAATGTTTTACTATTTCAGTCAACTATTCACTAGTGTGGATTTAAGCAAGAATACTAACACCTATTGCCCCTTCTCAAATCAGCATTCAATTCTTGTTGCGCATGACCTTGGGTTGGAACAGACACTTTTTCAAGTGTTACAAAACTACCTTCACAATGGGGAATGACCACCCCTGCTCTGTACCATGAATACATGGTAGGGCCTTGTACTCGTATGACAGTCTGAGCAGCTAATATTAGCGAGTTTTGTCGAGTTTATCCGGTAGGCTTCCGGGACAGAGCCGAGCATGAGATCATTGTACATTATACGAGTAGCGCGCGACAACTCAAGTACTGTACAAGTATGATACGAGCTTGGCGACAAAATTCGTGGCCCTCCTCCCTGGTTGCTGAGCATCGCACACCTCAACTACGATCACAGAACCTCCAACACCCACCAAAACATGCGCTACCGGTGAATGGACTGCGCCAGTTTGCACCAGAGCTCTCACCCTATGGTACTTGGCTCTGGAGCTTTGAAGCAAACAAAATGGCAATTAGTGTTAATGTATGAGGACAAAAGGGATCGTCCGGCACAGCAATGGCAACACTACAACCAATACAAATTTACTATCTATGCAACCACAACTGCTTGGAATGAACTGAAAATTTAGATAGACATCCATTAAATATAAAATAAACCCTATTTGAAATTGCAAAGAAAAAAAAATCGATACTGTATATACCATCCTATTGTATCTAAAAGAGCAGCCACTCTCCTAGGCATTGACCCCTGTAGCCTTTCCAAGAATTCTCCTTCAATATCTTCAGTCCAAACCATATTAAGAGCTTTTTATTCCTTTTACAGGAATACAGGCATAAAATCGTGGTATTCCAGGGGGACAATGTCTTGGCGTCCTTTTTCCTCCATTACCTTGTGGCCCAGGGCTCTTTCAATGGCATTGGTTTTAAGGAAATGGGGGATCTCCTCTTCTACTCATTGGATGCCAGTCATGTTGCGGCTGCAGCTTTCTAGACAATAGTCAGATTCAAACATAATAGCATTGCTAGCAAAGGGATCGTCACATTGTGTTCTTTTAGCCAAGTTATAGCAATGGTCAAGGAATACCTGCCTTGTGTGATGATGAAGCCTGGCAGGGCTTCTAAGTGGTCATTGATCATCAGCTTGATCTGGGTTAGGTGGGTAATAGCACTGAAGCTGATTAGCCTGCTGTCTATTAGTCCTAATTGAACAGCTTTTTTCAAACAGAACAAGGCAAGGTAGTAGCGGTGAGCAAAAGGCTTTATCCATATATAACAACCCAGCATATATGAGCTATGGCAGCTTGAACCTGCACCGATACAGCCAGCCAGGAGGTGGACTGGTAGGAACCGGCGGGCAAGTAAGTACTTAACCTATAGAGACCCAATGACCCGGGCTTCGACATGCAAAGAATTGGTTGACAAGGTCCTTGGGTACTGGGCTACACCCATGAGAGATGTCAGCGTACTTAGGGACCTCTGAAGGGGCAATCACTTGGGTAGGCTGGGTGACTGGTGAAAGGAGAAAAGTGTCTATCTCCAGTGACGGAATAGATAGGGCAACAGGGAAAAGTTACCTTGTCTACTGGACATGGTTACCCTACTCTCAGGGTCAGGTTACCCTGCCATGGAGCTAGGGCTATCCTGTCTAGGGTCTTGAGTTACTCTATCTCTCAATGGGAAGTCCCGCCAGGAGTTTGGAAAACATGACCAAAATGTTGTTCAAGCAAAGAGACACATAATACTGGGATCTGGGGTTCTGGGAGATGCCATTGGGTGACCTACGCAACTCCTAAGAGGCTGTAAATTGGCGACATTATTTCTATCATACTCTACCGGGCTTGCCTTGAGGCCCAGATATCATGGGCAAACTATTGTGCAGTTGTATGCAGTTTAGAAAAGTTGGATGTTGTGGACCTGCTTGCAACACCGTATATGTGGCTGCCATCGGGTCAACTGTAAGCTGTTCGCAGGATATACAAGGGGACATACGGTGGAAGGTGGAGTACCTCCTTCAAGTTCTTCTGAGTAAATCGGACCAAAACTGACAGAGTTAATGGGAGTTAACCATAGGGGTGCCAAAGGCAGTCTCAGGTGGTGCAGGGGCAATCGGTAGAGTTTCACACCTACTAAGCCCGCATCTGTCCTCAATGCCATAGGCTTAGAAAGAGATGTGCAGAGCCATTAGAAGTATGATTCCTACCTGAGGTAAGGTGGATCTGTGATAATGGTTATGGGTAGTGCCAAGTGGATCACTACCCGACTATCCTATCCTGCAGAGGACGGCAGAAGCTCGAGTCTCGTAAATAGTAGATACATAAACAGCTCATGGTAGCTTCCAGAGGAACGTAGCGATGAATGTATATGGGAATGGTGTCATAGATAGTCAGGTTCATTATGTGTCTGGACTGTTAGCCACTGGCAAGGCAGCAATGTGAAGAGGTTTTCACTACGGTGGGCAAATTGGAAATGCGATACAGAAATGATCACTACAGGAGGTGAATGGTGACTAGAGTGTGTTGACACATACATACCTGAAGTGTGTACTGAGAGATGTGGCGGACCACCTTTAGCGGAGAAGGGTATACTCGAATAGTTGGAGTAAACTGATAGTGGGTTTCTGGCATAAGATAAAACTACCTGAATGTCTATATGAGAACACTCCTACTCCTGCAATGAATCCTCTCCAGACCTTAATTGAGTGAAGTGTCAGGCTAAACAATATTAAGTTTTACGGTTTACTTTACCCTTACAATTGAGTGCACTTTTGGCAATAAGTTTGAAGTTGTGTGGTGCAGTCGCAACCTTGGGATCCATCTTCCTAGTAGTGCCCCTGTTAGACTATAAATGCATATTCAGTTGCTCTTGAGCCATCAAGGCCATAGGAATGGATTATGTTTTGGTTGTCTATGATGTCCCCAGGCATCACCAAGTGGTTGTCTTCAATTTCAATTTCACTTTGGTGCAAAAATACACCCGGTATGGATAAACAAGGAAAAGACTTAACATGTCCCATGCTAGTGCTGTATTCTGCCCATGGGACAACAGGTTTTCCAACTGCTCAGACTCAGGGTGGGTGCCCTCTGAGACTATGGGGGGGGTCAAAAGGTGAGGTAGTAGCAGCTTGCATGCAGCGGGGTCTCTTGTTCAGGCACGGTCAGGCCATATGTCCATAACATCTACAGTATAGGCATAGTACTCTTCCCATCCAATTATCCTATTGCGCATCGGTGAGGGTTCGTCATCCTACTGAGAGATTGACAGGGTCTGAGGCTAAACCCATAGTAGTGGTGGTGGCAGGAGCAGGGTTGTAGCTCCAGGTTGAGTAGTGGTGATGGTGCATCATGAAGGAGAGGAGCCCTTCTGATTGGCGGTGTAGGCCAAGGGCCTATTACCCACCTTCTTCAACAAGGTGGCATTGGTGGTTAGTATCTTGGGGGGGTTAGCAATAGTAGTTAGGGCATCTTTTAGTTCCAAGCTGAGACCAGGGTAAAGTGCTTCTCGCTTCGCTACATCATTCCACTTATGGTGAGTGGCCAGGCACTGGAAGTCTGTGAGATGCACCATGAATGTAGGGTCCTTTTGTGTCAGGTCTCTTATTCCCCTTTCAGCAGTTGCCACACAGTTAAGGTCTCTGAATGCTTCTTTGAGTTCGCTTAACAGGACCTTTGTGTTGGCATAGGCGATACCCTTAGCGGTAACATTGGTTTGAACATGCAGGAAGGCCGGCCGGGCCAGGAGGTCGATGGCATATGCCAAATGATGTTGTTGGGTGTTGAATGAGTAGTAGTTACTGTAGAGTTTCATGTAGAGCTGGGTAGCAAAGGGGTGGTATTTGTCTATTGTACCATCAAATCTTTCTGGGTCTGGGATTAAGGCGTTCTTGCTGCTGCTAGGTGATGCAGCAGGACCTGCAGGGACTTTGGCAAGGGTGTTATTAAGTGAGGTGATGCTCATGTTGGCTCATACTAGATCTTGTTCAGTTGTGGCAAGATGGGCATCTAGCCCTTGATCTTCGAGGTAGAGTGTCTGAAGCTCCTTTGCTGGTGTGTGTAATTGTTGTCGCAATCATTCATGGGCAGAGGACTTTGCAAGTGTGGTGGGTTGATGGTCAAGAGCAGGATATCTGGAATACAGGTGCAAGAGTTGATTTCTGGTCATGGGTTAGGTTGCCTAGCTGTGCATTAGAGACCCTGGTAGTCTGGTTCAGGTTGGGGAAGAGCTCAGGGGGGATTTTGATTGATCTTGACATGGTGTCGTATGGGTTGGATTCTTGTGGATGTGACCCTGTATAACAGGCAGGGTCCGGATGGGGTCTTGGGTAGATAGTGCAAGGCACGTCATGGTAGGCTGGACAATGGAGAGGGGCAAGTGTACAAACAAGACATGTTTGTATCAAGGCTCAAGGGGTTCAAAGACAGGATCTCAGGGATCAGGGTCAGGGTTCATAAGTTCCAGTAACGTGAAGAGGAACCAAAGTTGTACTTCCTGACTACAGGTATGGACAGGAAATTACTTGGTTGCATAAGAAAAGTAAATCTGAGAGGGGTACACCCCTTTATATAACAATGGAAAATCCTCCCCCCTGACAAATCTCAACATGCTTAACCCCTTCCTCCTGCACCATTATGATCTTCTGTCTGTTTCCACGAGGTTCTATTATGGAAAACCTTGGCTAAGTACCTTTTCCAATCACGAGACAACCATCCTAACCATTATCGCCAGCAGTGCAACCAACATCCCAACCCCATTGGACTCCTGCCCTGTGGCCATGACATTCGCCTGTTTTCTGGTAATAACCATACAGTATCTCCTGATTGTAGGTATGGATTGGGCCTTCAGTATTGATTGTAGTTTTCCTTCCACCTGAGTTGCACTGTGACCATGGCTATTCATAACACTTCATGCAGTCATAGTATATTATGGAGATTTATTATGCTGTCTTTGGTCAAATAAGCTATGGCCTCGTATTCTGGATCCTGCTGTCATTTGCCTGCAATGGGGTATTCTTTATCATTGCTTCTCGTCTGTTGTTATAGGTGAATTCCAGTACCAGTAGAAGTTCAATACAGCTGTCCTGCTGATAGTTCATGTATGTGACCAGATATTACTCCAACATCCCATTGACCGTTTTGGTTTGTATATCTGTTCATAGGTGGAATGCTGTACTTAGCCTTCCTTGAATACCTAATTTCTCCATTCTTTCCTTTTATATGTCAGAGGTGACCTGTGACTCTTTATTGTTGGTCATATCTTTTAGTAGACTAACTTGTCCAAGTTGTTGCGTAGTAGAATAGACCAAAAGTAATGCGGATAGTGGAGGCCAACCACCCTGCTCCCTAGGGTAGTTCCAGGTGATCCTGGGAACAATTAGGCAAGTTTTGGCCTATTAAGTCTAAACGTGCCCCTATGGCGTAATATCTGAGAGGTAAGTGTGAGAACACTAAAGGCCAGAGTCTTATCATGACTAAGGTGGTTCTTAGTGTAGGGATCATGGGTAGTGCAAATTGTATCATGTCATTGGATATTCTACTGGGGAAGTCTCTGTAGGTGCTTGGCTTGACAGAAGTAGATATAATGTCTAGACTAGAGAAGCTAATGGGGACTGGTATAGATGAACTGCACGTGGGAAGGTGTTCATATATTGGTGGGCCCTCTCAGCAGTTTTGACTGTTAGCCACTAGCAAGACACCGATGTGAAGAAGTTTTCACTGTGACTACCATAATTGGGATGCACTACAGAAACTCAACTGCACAAGGAGGACACTGACCAGAATTTGTACATACATGCATGTCTCTGGGGATGCGGAAGAAGTACCGAACAACTATTAGAGGAGAAGGGTATGCTCGAAGGGTTGGAGTAAACTGATGGCCAAGTTCTTGGCACAAAATTTGAGAACTTAAATCTATGCGAAAACTCTTCTACTCCAATACAATCAACATCCTTGCAAGACTATAATTGAGTGCAGGGTATAGCATAACAATCTTAAATTGTACTGTTTGCTTTACTTTAACATTTGTGTATAACTTTTAGGGATAAGTTTGAAGTTGTGCGATGTGGTCGCACCCTGTGGGTTTATGTCCCTAAGAGTACCTCCATTACACTTCCATCTGTTACTATTTGCATGTAACTAGTTTCGTACAGTACTTTTGGTCAGGTATTTGAGTGCACTAGATTGGGTAAAATGAAGCTGCAAGTCACGGACAATGGCTCTCACACTCCATCAATTTCGAGCTCCAGTAGCTGGAATTTTAGGTCATAGAAACCTATGGTACCGGTTGATTCTATTACGGATATTAGGCAAGGAAACCTTAAGCGTTTCATGGTTGATTGGTGCTCTCTGCAAGTAGTTGATATGCAGTTGAATAACCTCACTCTCCTAGTTCCTAGTCTGATTGAGTAAGTTCTGAAGCTGTTCAAGCTTTAATCTTCTTTCTAGGTATAACCGGTACGGGTACTAGGTTGTTGCATGTTTGGTTTCACAGTATCGTTTGATACCGGTATTGTTTGGTGTGCTATCGTCTGATACACACCTTGTTTCATGTTTGGTTTCACAGTATCGTTTGATACTTGTATTGTTTGGTGTGCTATCGGTTGATACACACATTGTTTTGCAATATCGCTCATACTGGAGATAAATGATATGCTGTATTTAAAGACCGCTAATTCCCGCGATAGAAACAGCAGACTTCGACAGACAGTATTCTTAATGTATACTTAGTTGAACGGTTCCTTCTTTGATCTCCTATTGCACCCCGTTCGAAGCCTCCTTTAGCAAGCAGCGCATGCTTCGTGTTGACCACAAAGACATCTGCTCCTATTGTACTGCTAGGCGACTAGGGCCTGGCCCGAACACGTTACATTTTTTTAACCTCAGCAAGTGGTTAAGAAACCTGCAGGGACGTGGTCTGATCAACCTACGAAAGGTCCAATTGCGAAGCTAGCATTGGGGAGCGGCAGAACCACAAAGGATTCGGCTCCACCAACACGACAGCATTGAGTCACTAGAGACTCGAATTGGGAAGCAGGTCCCACGAGAAGCCCTTACCAAGAAAGGGCAAACCAAGAAACCCAAAGGGCCAAGGAGCAGATTCCCGATTGACACAGCTGAACGACAGCTAGCGCGAGACTTGGCCAGGTAGACCTTTAGCGAATCAACTGACGAATTACCTAAGGCAGCAACTAGCCTTCCTGGGCTATTTCCCCTCAGCCCCAGCAAAGGAAAGGCACCAGCGCAACCACTGAAGAATGATAGCATACCTGTTGGGACACCTAAGAAGGAAGAAGAGGACGAAGAAGCATCAGATCACTTGGTAGTAAGGCAGCCACCAGAAGACCCCCCAGCGACTGTGCAGAAAGCTCCTCAGACAACAGTTCAAGTAACGAAGTGTCCGAACACGATATGTCCAAAGGGGAATCCGCCGGACGAACAGGACCTAAAATCAAACTCCCACTGCCACCCTCGTTCTCCGGTGAAAAGAACAACTTAAAACCTGAGGTATTCGATCGATGGGTTATAACAACCTCTCAATACCTGGCCCTACACGGAGTGGACAAAACTAAGGCAGGAAGCGGAGCATATTTGGGAAGCTTCTGCGTCGGAAAGGCAGAAGAAGCATACGACCAAGGAATGAACGACTATGAGGGTGGGGAAAGAATCCGTGGAACGACCCTGATAAAGTACTTGAAAGAGAGATTCCAATCCTCACGAAACACGGAAGATGTATGCAAAAGGTTCCAAGACATCCAGCAAGTACGAAATGGCAAAACAGAAAGAGTAACCCTCGTCGCGACGGATCTCTTGATGTATTATAGACGATTTCCTACCGGGACAGTGCCTCAGTATACGCTGTGACAAGGATTGTATGAAGCAATGCATCCCAGACTACGCCGGGAGGTAGAACCTATGGAGGAGGATGGTGATTCCGTTGATAAGATAGTCAAGCAGTCCGAACGGAAGGATGCCATCCTGTATGAGACAGGGGTTGACCGAAGCCATGTGCCACAGCAAAGTAATAGCAAAGGATCATCATGGTGGGACAATACGAAGAAGGATAAACCGTACCGCAAGGATTCAAAGGACAAGAAGGACAAGAAACAGAACCGACGAGAGCAAGGCACATGTTTCAAATGTGGGAAAAAGCGGCACTGCGCAAAGGATTGCTATGCCAAAAAGGGAAAAGGAAAGGCCACCAAGCGAGCGACAAGCACAAACCACATGGAAGCAAATAAATATGATGAAGCGGAAATCAAGTCAATGGGGATAGCAAGCCTGCGAACGTAACCGACATAGACAAAAGGACCCGGGACGCTCTGGAAGGAACGATTCACATAGAAGGCCATCCAGCCAAGGTCCTATTCGACACGGGAACAATCGGCTGTGACCTAATTAGCGCCACCTTTATCTCTACCCATGGTATCTCTACGGAACCCCTACCCCAACCTACAACAGTCAATATGGCTATGAAAGGATCCCGCTCTTCAAGCCAAAAGAAATGTGGACTGACCACAGGAATCGGGAAAAAGAAATGGACAAATCAGGAGATGTTGGTAGGAAACTTGGCAAAGTACGAAGCCCTAATTGGAATGCCATTCCTGAAAAGACAAAATGCTCTTATCAGGTGTGGGGATACAGCAGTGGAATTTCCAGATGACAAGCTACTTGTGCTATGCAAACCAGCAAGGTGGGAAATCCAAGCCGCTGAGTCAGACACCAGCTCAAAAACATTGTTGGAAGAATACCAGGATGTATTCCCGGACAAGGTCCCTGAAACATTACCCCCGGTGCGCAAGATTCACCACCACATTCGGTTAAAGGATCCAACCGACCTACGAAACCAACCAACATAGTGGATCCCAGAAGCCTACAAGGAAAAACTCATGAACTGGATAAACGAGAAATTATGAAGGAGAGTGATTGTACGACAAGAGGTACCTGGAGCGGCATCTATGTTTGTACAACCAAAGTAAAATGGAAGGATCCGCCCCCTGGTGGACCTGAAAATGAGAAATGATAACACGATCATGGATAGTCCTTCAACTCCAAATGAACAACAGGTCCTTAACTGAATAGGACGAGCAAAGTTCAGGACTAAGATCGACCTAAGCGACGCATACTTCGAAACATGCGCGGACAAAGACAGTGTTAAGTACAACTCATTCGAAACCCCGTTCGGAGGATTTGTGAGCAAAGTAATGCTCCAAGGAGACATGAATGCACTAGCAAAATTTATGCGACTAATGGAGGACCTCGGAAGCAAGTTTTTACATCATTTTGTATGGGTATACATTGATAATATTCTCATATTTTAAGACACATCAGGAGAGCACGAAAAACACATACGCCAAGTATGTGACTGGCTCAGAAAAGCAAAATTCTTTGCAAGCAGAAGGAAGTCAGTACTTTTTGTAGACAAACTGGAAGTATTAGGACACATAGTGGACAACGAGGGGATCCATGCCTCTCCCCAGAAACTATCATCCATTCCAGAATGGGAAACATTGAAAAACAAGAACCAATTGGAACGATTCCTAGAAATAGTGAATTATGTAGCCCAGTTTGTCCTACACCATGCTACATTGACGGCACCACTAACTGACTTAGCGAGAGACGCCAAATTCGTATGGACAATGACCCAGCACACCGCATTTGACATGGTCCGAAAGCGGATTATTGATCACCAAGTCATGCGACCAACAGATATATAAAGTAAGGAACGAATTTGGTTGGTTACAGATGCCTCAGATTTAGGAGTTGGAGCATGGGTGGGACAGGGACCCACTTATGAGATGGCATGACCAGCCGCATTACCCAGTAGAAATTTCACCAATGCTTAGATGAACTATGGGACCACCGATAAAGAGGCCTTAGCGACAGTGGAAGCGCTTAATCGATTCCACAATGTACTAATGGCAAATTCCTTCACGATAGTTACAGACCACTAACCCTTAACAGACCTGCAAATGGCCAAGAACCCTGGCGGGAAACAGGTGAGATGGCTATGTGCCTGGGAAAAATACGATGGGAAAATAGTCTACGCACCAGAAAGCATGAACTATTTAGCTGATGCCCTTGCCGAAATTTACGAGCGAGAATCAGACTTGAATCCACTCTATGTCCACGCTCATAGAAAAGAAGCGGATGACATCTCGGATAACACAGTCTACAAGGAAGAATAAAACACGATGGAGCCCACGCAGGAGTTCTGCCCTACCTCTCCTCCTTTCTCCTATATACTGAGCACCCCAACGAGGCCCCGTACCTCCTGAAAGCCCCTGCTCCATCACTGCAGGAAACGATTGGGGTGACCAGTGTACCCTGCGAAGTACACCACCAGAAGAACTCCGACATAGCGCCCTACACTACTCACACTGTTACGTGGATCATTGCCCAAATCATCAGACCGAGATCAAACTCACGAACAATGACCCTAGACGGTGGGGAAGTTCGACCCCTGACCCACCGAGTGAAGGACCGAGCCCCCAAGTACAGAAATCCACCCGAGCCCTCCAGAGTCCCCCGCAGTCAAGGACTGGGAATGGGAACAAACTACGGGTGGAAGACCAATTAGTGCGGGAGAAGGACCGTCCACCCTTGCCCAGCCAACGCCCAGGTCTTATGCAATTCCGGCACTGTGAAACCCAGAAGCCCTGGCAATCCAGATGCCGGAGCCAGAACCAATAGAAAGCCTTGCGGCTGAGACAATAGTGGTATTCCGAATGCCAGAACCTGATAGCCCACCACCCATTAGGCGAGCCGAACTGTGAGAAAGCCTTACCAATGAAACGATAGTGTCAGTAATGCCTCCGACAATGACAGAATATTGGCGAGGGCTTTACGATGTCTTAGAAGACAATGAGGAGGATGACCTACCAGAGACCAGCAGAGTAAGCGAGATAGAAGACGAACGTGACACCTTATAAACAGTCAATGAAATGGTTGTTACATTCTGAGCACACATGCTAACAGGATACCGGAAAGAGCCAATTTGGAAGAAGGTAAATGAGAATGTGGACTCCACAGGAGATTTATCCTCTTACAAGATTGCAAGTGGAATGCTATACGGAACAACCAGATACAGGGAAGACTGCCTGTATATTGCCAAAGGCCCTGCATATGGAAACACTACGTTGAGAGAATATGTCATTAGCGAAATTCACAACAAAGGCCCCCACAGTGTTGAATGAAACTTATGGGACGCAATGGAGTACCTATTTTGGCCTGAAATGCGGAAGGACTTTAGAGTGTATGTGACCCAGTACCACACATGCCAGGTAAATAAAGAGCCTACAAAATTGCCAGAAGGAAAGGCTCAGACAATTACCCTGCCGTCGAAAAGCTTCGAGTCAGTAGCTATTGAATTTGCGGGACCCTTCCACAACTCATGGAGATACGATACGATCCTGGTTGCGATCAATAGGTTTTCAGGATTCACGTGGCTTATACCTACAACAAAGCAAGTAATGGCAATAGCAAGCTGGGACTTCTAGGCAACGAAATATTTACACCCCATGGCTACCCAACATCTCTAGTGCGCGATGCGGACCCAAGATTTGAGTCACATGTGTGGAGACAACAGTGTCGATCGTTAGGCATTGAACATATCAAGGCGGCACCAGGCCATCATGAAATGAATGAACAGGTCGAAAGGAAAATTCGACAATTGAAAACAGCTCTCTGAAACCTAGTCAACGCCAGACAAAACAATTGGTTTGACGCCATACCAGAGACAGCAGCAGACCTGAATGCGGGGTGGTCAGAAACTCTCGGCATGTCACCATATAAAGCCATTTTCGGAAAGAATTACGTACTACTGCTCCTAGCAAACTGCAAGAACTCTGCAGTACCGGCGGCCGGCGAATTACTAGATAGGCACCCCGCAATCCGGAACGCGGCATTCAATGCGATTAAAATGGCACGATTTAGAAACACGAGAACGGCAGCAAAACGACGCACACATCACACCGATAGGAAAGGGTAATCTCTTACTGGTATACTGAAGTTTATTCGCAACAGAATCGGGATGTAGCAAGAAATTGCAACTGCGCTGGCGTGGACCATTCATGGTAATCAGATATGATGAGCATACACAAAATTAGACAGTAGAAATGGATGGCAGAATGTACAGAAACCGAGAAGCGACATTCCATGCATCCACCGTGAAGAGATACCGCCCTACCGATGATGTTTCCTTCCGTGCCAGGAGCCACGCAAAACCACTCCCAATTGTGGTAAACGAGAAACTGGAATGGGAAGTAGAAACTATACGAGACCACACAAAGTGATATGACCGAGACCAATTCCTAGTGAAAAGAGTGGGGTACCCGGAAACTGAAAATAGCTGGGAACACCTTGAGGGATTGGAAAATGCGCTGGAAGCGGTTAATCAATGGTGGGAAGACAACAAACTGGAGGACGAGGTACCCCCTACGATAAACCACGTGACAGTGGCGTGGAGCCCGATCCTGCCAGAAATCCAACACCTGCGCCGGGACATGGACCACGGGATAGAGGACGGATTTTGGTCAGCCCACTTCGCGAGCGTGTTCGAAAGCAGCAAAGATGAAAATCAGGTAAGGGAAGATGAAGCAGCATACCTAGCCCGGCTGGCTGAGGCGGAGTACTGGCAATAGCGAAAGGAAAACATACCATCCAACAGCCTTACGATGTCAAACTAGGAGCAAGTACCTTGGAGACTGCGCCATCAGCTAATAGGACTGTTGGTGAACCGTGATATTATCCCTAGACGATACCTTGCATACCGGCTATTCATCCACATCTGCAATAAATGCTTAGAAATGACAACAGAATCGACGGGACAAATGTGGGGAGAATTAGTGTCAGATGTTTTCCGCTTCGGTAGCGGGTGCTACCTGAGCACATAAAAATGTGATGGTTGCACGGAGAGGGAAGAAACCGAAATTAAGCAGCAACCCCCTTCCCCTGAAGACCTGAATGAGTCTGACACCTAACCGAGGCCAACACCTAAGTGAGGCCACCACCGAAACATAAGTACCACCCACCAGCCCCCTAAACCGCCAAAGAAAACAGATCACCCTACCAGACCTCCAAACCTTTAACCTATTACAAAACCTTCATCCTATTACAACTTCACCTTACGCAAAAAGAACCAAAATGTCCACCTCCGCAGAAGTCAGCATAAAGGGATGAGACCTCATTTTGGGGTACCTGCTTTACCGAGGTATCATTCCAGAAGAGGCATACTGGAAGATAGTTGATATCGATCACTGCGCGGATTGCGGACGAATCGATGTCAAGACGGAGGAATGGGAGGACCAAATAGTGAGGAACTTCGTGGACCTCCCACACTACTGGAAATCGGGTTGCTTTGGACGCGGAGCGCCATGGGGAGAGTGTTTGAAGAGATGGTTGGAAGGTGCGGAATGGAGGCTGGAGGACAACTTGGGGTTGTTGCGCGATACCGACGACAATGAGCCTGGGTATGATGGGGATTTTCAGGAGAATAGTCAATTTACCGACTATTTGGATTTCATTAAAGTTGTTTTATTTTGGTGAAATTGTTACTTTATTTGGGAGTGTAACCGGGACGGGTACGAGGTTGTTTTATGTTTGGTTTCACAGTATCATTTGATACTTGTATTGTTTAGTGTGCTATCGTTTGATACGCATGTTGTTTTATGTTTGGTTTCACAGTATCGTTTGATACTGGTATTGTTTTGTGTGCTATCGTTTGATACACACATTGTTTTATGTTTGGATTCACAATATCCTTTGATACTTGTATTGTTTCCTGTGCTATCGGTTGATACACACCTTGTTTTCCAATATCGTTCTTACTGGAGATAAGCGATATGCTATATTTAAAGACCGCTGATTCCCGTGATGGAAACAGCAGACTTCGACAGACAGTATTCTTAATATATACTTGGTTGAACAGTTACTTCATTGATCTCCTATTACATCCCGTTCGAAGCCTCCTTTAGCAAGTAGCGCTTGCTTCGTGTTGACCACGCATCCATCTGCTTCTATTGTACCGCTACGTGACTAGGGCCTGGCCTGAACACGTTACACACCTGCACAACCACTTAAGCGCGAAAGTCCTACTGCATGTACTACTTGGGAAGGAAAGGAGGAATTCTCCAAACAGACTATACTACTCAAACTACCAGACAACTCATGGGATTACTCATCAGACATTAGCTCGAACTGTGAAGAAGCAGAAGACAACATGTCATAAGGTGATCAGGTTCGCCACACAGTACCAAACATTCAGGTCCTGGTTTCTCCCACATTTGCAGGTGAGAAGAAGGACCTAAAACTCAAAGTGTTCGACCAATGTATTACAACTACATCTAAGTATCTCAACCTGCATGATATTACAAAGTCAACCGAAGGCGGCGGAACTTAATATGGTAGTTTCTGTACAGGGAAAGAGGGGAAAGTGTACAGGAGGTAATGAGGCACGGTGTTCGTTGAGAAAAGAAAAGTGGATGAACACGGATAAAGTACCTAAGCGCCAGATCCCAGTCTTTGCACAATACAGAAGAACTTTGTAAGAAGTTTAAAGATCTTGAACAGGTTCAGAATGGCTTAACAGACAAGATAAGGCTAGTAGCCAGATACCTACTGATAGATCATAAACAGCGGCACAGCAGGACAGTATGCCAGTATCTATTACGACAAAGGTTGTGTGAGGCGAGGTACCAGAGATTGTGGCAAGAGGTGGAACCTTGGCTCGGCCACCAGACACGGTGTAATGACCCAGCATATATGAGCTATGGTAGCCTAAACCTACAGCAGTACGGACAGCCAGAAGGCAGACTGCCAGGAACTGGCGGGCAAGTAAGTACTAGACTCATGGAGACCCGATGGCCTGGGCTCCGATATGAACAAATATGGTAGACAAGGTGCTTGAGTACTTGGCTAAATCCACAAGTGATGTCTGTGTACATAGGGACCTCGGGAGGCGCAGTTACTTGACCGGTCTAGATAACAGGTCAAAGGAGAAAAGTGTCTATCTCCAGTGGCGGAATAGACAGAGGAACCTAGTAAAGTCACCCTGTCCACCGGACATGGTTACCCTACTCAGGACCAGGTTACCCTGCCATGTGGCTCCAGTTACCCTGTCTTGGGTCCTGAGTTACTCTACCTTTCAACAGGAGAACCCTGGGGGAGTTTGGAAAAAATAACTGGAATGTTTGTCATGTGAAGCTACGTGAAATATTGGAATCTGGGGTTCCAGGAGATGCTATTGGGCCTGCTACAGAGCTCCAAAGGAGCCGTAAATTGAAAACATTATTCCTATCATGCCCCTCCGGCCGCGCATTGAGGCCTGGAGCTCATGGATAGGCAGTGGTTGTGCGCAGTCAGCCAAAAGAGAATCTTTGGAGACCGGCTAGCAACACTGCATACGTCCCTGCCGTCTAGTCGACCGTAAGCTGCTTGCAGGATATCAAAGGGAGCATAGAGTGGAAGGTGGAGTACGTCCTGCAAGTTGTAGGGAGCCAGACCGAACAAAACTGACGGAGTTAACGGGAGTTAAGCGTGCGGGTCCTATATCTTGTCCCCGGTGGTGCCATGGTGACGAGCTGAGTTCTACACCTACGAAGACAGCATATGTCCCCAACCCTGTAGGCTCCACAAAGGCAGTGCGGAGACACTAAAAGCATGATTCGTATTACAGGTAAGGTGGATCCGAGATGGTGGTCATGGGTAGCTCCCCAAGGATCATGGCCGGACCTCCATATCTTGTGGACGACATTGGAAGCGGGAGAATTGTGAATGATAGATCGACAAACCATGCACGGTGGCTCCCAGGATCACATAGAGTACAATACAGATAGGAAGAGGGTCTTAGATAGCCCAGTTTATCAGGTGTCTTGACTGTGGGCTGCTAGCATGGCACTAATACGTAGATCTTTTCACTCCAGTAGGCATGACGGAAATGGGCGGCAGGAAGGATAACCGCATGAGGTGAATATGGACTAGAGTGTGTCGACACTTGCAAGCCTGAAAGGTGTACTAGGAGACCTGTCGGACCACCTTTAGTGGAGAAGTGTGTTTGTTTGAATAGTTGGAGTATACTGATGGAGGAGTTTCTGGCATAATGTTACGGTTTCCCACTACTTGTGTTACTCGCGACAGGAAGCGACTCCGGTTGGTTCTTCCGAACTGCGTTGCGCTGTGTCCTAGAGCTCCGCGAGTCTCTAGGCCCTATCCTGGTATTCTCACGCAAGAATCGGTTTCTCACCAGCGCCGAGAGTATAGGTCTTTTATTTGGTTAACACAATCCGCGTAGCGGATAGGTTCTTGACTCTACAGCAGGTCCGTCTAGCGGATAAGATTGGAGCATAAGGGTTTTGTATTGTAGAGATCATAAAGTAGTAGATAGGAAACAACAGTAGATGGTTGCATGAAGAGCTAACCCATCTGTGAAAACCCAGGCTTTATATAGCCCTCTTCCCGCAACCATAACCCAGCCCTGATCCTCAAGCGAGGTCAGGTGCGAAATGCATCACCTGACTCAAACAAGTCATGTGCACAACATAAAAACATCCCATAACCTATAAGTGATGTCATGTGCGAAAACATAAATCAGATGCAATATAAATCAAATACATCAACAAACCACATGACCTACTAACGCGGTCAGGCGCAAAACATAAACGAGGCTGCCTTGCCGGTAAGCCTTACCGGTCAGCCTAGACTCTCCCCATGGCTTGAACTGTGCGCCATGTGCGAAATGCAATCAACTTAAACAAGCCCCATGACCTGCTAACGAGGTCATGTGCGTGAAAGAATAACTTAACTGTATGACATCTAATCGACGTCATATGTGAAACCTTTTCCTTGCTGCCGTCGCCTGACTAGCGCTCCTCTAGCCAGATCGTGACCTTAGCTCCCCTCTCTCCCCAGCCTGAGTCCCATTAGCCTAGCTCTAGCCTTCGTCCCCCGCCGCTTCCAGCATTCGGTGGCCCGTCTTGCTCATCCACCTCCTTGTTTCCCTTAAGAGCGCCGCCATGATCTTGATCCTCTTCTCCTTTTTCCTCATCCCTTCCCGAACGGAGCCGACCTGTCCTTCTGCCAACTCCGCCCTTACTCTTTGTACGATTACCTCTCTTTGCAATCGCGTATGCCGCCTTTCCCGCTTCTTCTTCTCCCATCGTAGCCCCCTGATTTCCACCTTCAAGGTCTCTTCCCTATCCGTGCTGTCCACTGCCATCCTCTAGAGGCCCTCCCGGGAGTCGGCTTTGGTCGTGGTAGGGCTTGGTTCCTCACTCCCGCTGTGGCTTCGTGGGGATCATCCCCAGTTTGTCAGGGTCTTTTGTTTTTTCTGCCCCCCTCTCTCTTCTCATTTCGTCTCAGAAGCAGGTTCTGAGTAGTCGACCAAGGCTACCCGTTCAGGTTCTGGGGAACCCAGCGGGCTTGTCTTTGTTGCGGTACGGTGGCTTCGGCGCGGCCAGCAGCCCAAGCTGGATGTGTCGGTTTGGTGCACCCGGCACCTGTCGTCAAAGCATCCCGTGAAGGATGCACGGTTGCGCTGTTTTTGTTCATCCATAAGGCATGGGAGTGCCAGGTCCGTGACCTGTGTCCCCTCGTCGTTGGTGTAACGGGGGCACCCCTAGGAAGATGGATCCCAAGGTTGCGACCGCACCAAACAACTTCAAACTTATCGCCAAAAGTGCACACTGATGTAAGAGTAAAGTAGACGGTAAAACTTAATATTGTTAAGCCTGACGCTTCACTCAATTAAGGTCTCGAGAGGATTGATTGTTTGAGTAGGAGAGTTCTCGCATAGATGTTCAGGTAGTTTTATCTTATGCCGGAAACTCCCCCATCACTTTACTCCAACTATTCGAGCACACCCTTCTCCGCTAAGGGTGGTCCGACACGTCTCCTGGCACCCCTTTCAGGCATGC
>PYWC01000135.1:137713-159099 GCA_003182015.1 Tuber magnatum
TTCAACATCACGCGGTCTGCTTTCTTTGCCAGCCCAGCCGCCACATCCTCCAGGGTGACACAGTCCGGTCAAGGCAACCTTTTCTGGTCATGCCATTTCCGTTGCCTTGCCTGTGCCCGGTGGATCGTTTCTCGAATCTCTGTCCGGGTTCCTTCCCATTCCTTAACCAAGGGCTCACTACTAGGGTGTATTCCCTGGTTATCAGACATGATACGCGACTAGTTTGTCCTTGGGTTAAACCCATAGTTGATCTCAAAAGGTGACAACCTGGAGGATTCTGATATCGAGGTGTTGTACGCATACTCCGCAAGGGGTAACAGCGAAGCCCAGTCATGTGGTTGGTAGGAACAGTAACTACAGAAGTACTGCTCTAGTGTTTGATTAACCCTCTCGGTCTGCCCATCCGTCTCGGGGTGGAATGCGGTCGAAACGTTTAGTTTCACTTGCAACAAGTGCATTAGATTCATCCAGAACTTGGATGTGAATTGGCTATCTCGGTCGGAGATGATTGACCCAGCGAGTCCATGAAGGCGCCAGACTTCCTTCAGGAATGTCAAGGCAAGCTCCTTGATAGGTACCTCAGTGGTCAGGGGTATGAAATGGGCCATTTTCGAGAATCGATCCACTATGACCCAGATCTTAGTATACCCTTCGGACTCTGGCAGCGCAACAATGAAATCCATTGAAATTGCTATCCGCGGCCGCATCGGAACATCGATAGGTTCCAGCAGCCCAAACTTCTTGTGGCTGATGGATTTATTTGTTTGGCATGCGTCACATGTCCGCACATAGTCGGTAATGTGCTCATCCATCTTAGGCCAGTAGAAGTTAGCCCTCACCCTGCCAAGGGTCTTGCAAGTCCCGCAGTCTCCCGCGATTCGTGAGTCATGTTCTGCCTTCATGATTATCTGCTTCAGATTCTGACCCTTGGGAACATACCACCTGTTCTTGTACAGGAGTAAGCCCTTTTCCATCATGAATGGTCGGTCGACCTCCTTGTCACCGGCAGCCATTGCCTTCAGGATTCTTATGTACTCCTGGTCTTCGGTTATCGCTACCTGCAGTTGATCCAAAAAGGAAGACTGGAGCCGAAATACCTGGCACACTTGCAACACCTGTGGTCGCAAGATGTCCCGTTCCTGGCTCCCAACCCACTGTCCGGGGCGAAAAAACGACTGTGGCGGAAAATCACTCCCCCCTTCAGGGCGGTAGTCCCTACGCCGCGACAAAGCATCCGCCTTCTCATTCAACCGTCCTTCTCGGTAAACCACCTTGAAGTTAAACGGTTGCAGGAATTCAGCCCAGCGGTGCTGCCTTCGGTTAAGGACATTGGTACTATTAAAGTACTCCAAGTTCTTATGATCCGTATAGATCACCAATTGGTCCATTACTGAGCGCAGCAGATGATCCCATTCCTTGAATGCCGCCAGGATGGTAGTCATTTCCTTATCATGGACATCATAATTGGTCTCCGCTGGGTGAAACTTCCTACTATGGTAGGCCACCGGATGCCATCTCTCATCCTCACAGAACTGCGAGAGAACGGTTCCTAATGCAAAGTCACTAGCATCGGTTTCTAGCCGTGTTGGCCGTTCAGGGTCAAAATTTGTGAGGATAGGTTTGGACGTGAACGCTTTCTTTAAATGATTGAAGGCCTGCTCACATGCAGGTGTCCATTCCCATCGGACATCCTTCTTTGTCAAGTCCGTGAGAGGTTTCGCTATCTTGCTGATCCCTTCTATGAACTGACGATAGAAGTTGGCAAAGCCCATAAAGCTTTGAACGTCGACAATGCATGTCGGAGGTGCCCAATCCATGATTATCTGCACCTTCTGTGACAGCATAGAGATCCCCATATCGGAGATCTTGTATCGGAGGAATTCAACCTCCCGTTGGTAGAAGCTGGACTTCTTCTTGCTTACACATAGTCTAGCTTTCCGCAATTTCTCCATCACACACCTCACCATTGCGACGTGCTCTTCCATAGTTTCGGAGTAGATCAGGATGTCGTCCATGTATGCGATGACTCCTTCATCCATAAGATCCCGAAAGACCTCATGTATCATGCTTTGGAAAGTTGCCGGGGCATTACATAACCCAAACGGCATGACCGTGTATTCATACAGTCCATATCTGCACCGGAAGGCCGTCTTAAATTCCTCACCTTCTGACATCCTCAGAAGGTAGTAGCCGTTTTTCAAGTCCAACTTGGTGAACACAACGGCTTTTCCTCACCGATCTTGCAGTTCATTCATCAACGGTAGAGGATACTTGCCCTTCACCGTGATTTTGTTCAGCCCTCGGTAATCTATTACCAGTCTTAATATACTATCCGGTTTTGGCACAAAGAGAATAGGGGCTGCTGCTAATGAACTGGATCGCCGTAGCTTCCCCGTTCGCAGCATGTCATTGAGATATTCCTGGAGTGACTTAAGCTCCTTTTCAGATAATGGATAGATAGGCCCAAACGGAGGTTGAGTCCCTGGTAGCAACTCGATCGTATGGTCATACTTTGAGTGCGCCGGCAATGCCTCAATCCGTTCTCGACTGAAGATATCCCCGTAGTTCTTATACTCAGGGAGTAGCTTGACGGTAATGTCAACACCTTCCTCGTCGGAGAATTGAACAATTCCCAACAGGTACACATTACTAGGGTGTTCAGCTAACAACTCTTCATCGGACATGACCACTAACCGCCCCTGCTCTGCCAGGCAATTAGCCTTGGAGAAATCTGAGTGCCAGGTCACTGATCCTGTTTTCCAATCTATGTCGGGATTATGGTCTTTCAAGCAAGACATAGGTAGGTACCCATCCCCCTTAGTGTCAGGCATATCCGTGACTTCAAAGCGTATCGCATTGTGGTGGTCACCTATCCTCATCTCTAACAACTTGGTATAGTGTAGGCCTGACCCGCGAATATGATTACCGCTGGCGTCACTTATCGGCACATGTATCTTCCGTCGTACGCAAGGTGCCTGAGTTTGCTTAACCAATCGGCTACTAAGCACCGGTCCAGTAGCCCCACTATCGAGTAGCAGGAATGCTTCCGCGCTTACCTGTCTAGCTCCAATCTTTCAGTCTAACTTTACCCTCAGGTGGATAGACTTGGCATGGCGAGGCAAGCTCTCCCGCTTCTGCCTCTTCACTTGTCTCAAGGACTTAGTCATCTTGGTTTACTAATTCTGATCTCTTGCCTTTCGACACAAGAGCGGCCACAATGGATTAGTAAACGTTAAGCGATTCGGATTCGTTTTTATCAATAGCTAGGGTGTTTACTATCACGCCAGCATGATTTTGGGTACTGAACCCTCCTAAGGTAAACTTGAAAATAGAATAATTTATTCAATCAAGTCCAGCCTGAACCAATTCCGCTTGTACTAAACATAACAATTTTTTCCTGTGGTGGGTAGAAGTCCGCTATTGGACCGGTTCCAAGCGAAGCAATCTTGCCTCCCCAATATCGAGCGTCTCCCCGAGCGAGATGTCTCCCTGCCTCCACCCAAATAATGTCCTATTACTTGTCCGTCCAGTTAAGGAAACCCTGAAAGAAATACCAATAACCGGAGCAAAGGAAATAACCTGAAAGCCCACAAAGGAGAGATAGCCCAGTCCACCGCGCACGGCCCGCAACATCTATCTGCCAACACAACATGGGTATAGTAAGCAACAGGGTCATTAATGCAGTAGAGGGGTACTTACCCATCCCAGAAGCCACTTCCGGGGCGCCTTTTCATCCATCCCGCAGGGGTCTATGGATACAGGTTAATAAGGTTATACCTTACGCAGAATGGGGTCTTACCATTTCTGAGCCGTCAGTATCAACCTCCATGATCTGAGATGATGCCTGTCGGACTTCAAGTATCTTTGACGAGGTAGCCGCAGGTGGCGCTTCGGTGCGCTTTAGTCGCTTGTCCGTACCTGAGGGCTAACTTACCGGGGCTGACCGTTGCAACCCACGAGCCTCTTTGGACGAACTAATGACTGGGGACGTCGCGCTGCACTTTCTCCAAAAGTGACCCGTTTGTCCACACTTGGTGCACTGGTTGTACTTTCTCCGACGTTCGGTCAAAGTCGACGGGATTTCCTTATGCACCATTGCATACTCTGAAGTCCCCGGCTTTGCCCGTTTCCCCGCATTGAAATTAGTAGGTTTGGCAGGCCGCTGGTTCTGTCTGCCCGAACCTTTATCCTTCTTTTTAAACCTTCCGGAAGTTGCGGACCTATCTACCTTCTTGTCCGTTGGCTGAGACCGTTGGACAGGGTGGATAACTCGGTTGCTGAACCGGGTGTTGTCTTCCAGCGTGTGTCCAACCTTCCGAAGAAGATCAAGGTAGTCATTCAAGTCGGTAGGATGGGGCTCCTTCAGTGCCCACGCGTTCCTCACTTCTTGAGTAATGCCCGACCGTACCTTATCTCGTACCTGCACAGGGTCTGTATAGCTAAGCTTATACATATAGTCAATTATCTTGTCCAGGTACTCATCGATGTGATGTGGCTTCATCACTAGGTCTCGCCACTCAAGCAGGGATTGGTCTCGTTCCGCTTGGTCACCGCCGAAACTCCGTTCCAGCCATTCCCGGATTCATTTCCATATTCTCAACGGGTTACTGTTATTAACCGAAACCCCGGTATGCTTGGCTGCCTTCCTATTGATGTGGAAGTGCAGCCCGAGATACCATGTTCGGGCAGTATCTTCTAGCAGGGGGATCACAAGGTTTATCTTGTCCATATCGGTCAACCTGCACCCTCCAAAATACTCGAACTTAACTTCCACCAGCGTCAGGAAGCTGGCCAGTTCGGATTACCTTTCCCTTAAACGCTGGAATGCCACTCAGCTTTTGCAGCTTCTTCTGTCACTGTCGGGAGGATGGCCCCGCGGGCGATCTGCTCCATAGTTGCCTTGATAGCTTCTTACCATAGCGGTCCCACCGTCGTTTCTTCTCTTCGCTCCAATCATCCTTGGGAGCACCAAGAAAGCGAGTCAAATCCGGGATAGAATCGGCATCATCATCATCCGAGCTATCATGGTCAGAGTCCCCAGGATCCCCACCAGCTCCCATAGTACCGCCAGCAGGTGGTTCATTTCCGCCTCCACTACCCCCTGTGTTTCTCCCTGGTGTCTCCCGCAGTCTATCGTACCAATCAAACCTTTCCTCCTGGCCATCCTGACTCCCATCGTCGGGGGGATGAGCCCCTGGTGGTACTGATGCCGGTGGTGGAACAGGGCGTCGCCCACACGCAGGAGTTGGGTTGGGCGCTACCTGAGTCATTCGGAGATATGCCTGTAGCTCTGGGCAGCTCAGGGGTTGTATCGGGGGGTCAACGTGCCTCCATGAGCCACAATACGCACATGTTGGCCGTCCATCTCCTTCCTTACATCTTCTCCGGTGCCTTACCGGGGTCTGTTGTTCCTTTCTGCACCCATAGGTGTAGTAATGAATCCACCCCATGCGGGTCTCTTCCGATTTGCAGCCCGACCAACAGAAATGGTCCTGGCTGTCCGACTCACCGCTTGTGATCGTGGGGAGCACGTAAGGAAGACTGGGTTACGAGGGGGCTGAGGGGATCACCGGTGCCAAAGGGGGGGAGCGAGCAGGTGTCCCAGGTCCGGGGATCAGAGTCCCTCGTAATGGAGCCATCGGTACTCGCTCTTTCTGGCGCCTTACCTGTTCGAAAAATCAAGGTGATGCCGCACGCAGTGGTCGGAACCCTGGGGTAGCCAATACTGCTGGCGGTAAGGCTGTGGCAGAAAAGGTATCAGGAGCGGGCAACGAGACGGGCAAAGGTGTGGGTCTTGGGGCAGCAATAGGAGGTACGGGAGTTGCAACCGACGGTGTTGCAGGTGGGTTAATGGGAGCAGGGGTAGGCCGAGGAGTAGGGTCAGGTGTATCTGGTGCTGTGATACCCTTTGGCTTCGACGTCCTTTTCTTAACCTGACGCCCATCGGTTGGTCCAATCATCGGACTTCCTGAACGACTGAGGGCGATCGAGGAGGGGACAGACAGAGAGCCTGTGGGTGCTCTGGTGAAGGAGGAAGTATAGCGGTAGCCTTCACCCTTGAGGCTTTCCAACATCCATATACCCACGGGGCTTAGGTACGCCCTCCACTGTTCATCCCGGGCTCTCATAGCCAGTTCCATCCCGCGGTTCTCCGGCATCAGGTGGACGAGCGGGTGTGGAGGTGCCGCCTCTATCATCAGTACGGCATTCTCCGCATCCATACTATAACCTCCCGCGAAGGCCCTTTCCAGCGCAGCCGTACGATCCTTCAATGCCTTCTGGTCTCTTAACATTCGCGGGTATGCCTCCTGCTGTACCTTCATCCATTCCACCGCTGCCGTAGTAATCCGTTTACGGAACACCTGCTGCTGCTGGGCATTCCAGTTCTTTAGTTCCCGATTCGCATCCTCAATGGACTTGGATACCTGCCGGACGATGTAAGGTTCGACAAACTCGAGGGAGAACTCGCTAAAGGGTACTCCTTGCGGCGGGGGAGGAAGCATGTTGTGGACGAGGGCGGAGTCTTGGAATAACGAAAGCGCCGCAGCGCGAGGGTCTGTAATCATAAGATCAACACATTCATCAGGTAGCTGAATAGGGGCGGCCTCCAGAAGCGATTGGTGACCGTCCCATTCAATACCGCGGACGTCCGCAAACAGCGATGCTGAAAATGTGTTGGCGGAGTTTGCGTCAAGGTCCAGGTCTGAATCCGAGTTGGATTCCATTCTAGTTCGAAGTTCGGTAGTTGCCATTGCGCTTTCCACCCGGGGCTACTTGTTCGAGACAAGGTTACCAGTATTCATGCAAGGTCAGTCCCGAAGGTCGAAAAACAATTGCTCAGGAGAGGAGCTAAGCGAGGAGCTCGCTTAACTATGTACTGTAACAGGGGCACCCCTAGGAACCTGGATCCTAAGGTTACGACCGCACCGAACAACTTCAAACTTATTGCTAAATGTTCACACCAATGTAAGAATAAAGAAAGTGGTAAAACTTAATATCGTTAAGCCAGTCGCTTCACTCAATTAATGTCTCGAGAGGATTGATTGTTGGAGTAGGAGAGTGCTCGCATAGACTTTCAGTTAGTTTTATCTTATGCCAGAAACTCCCCCATCAGTTTACTCCAACTATTCGAGCACACCCTTCTACACTAAGGGCGGTCCGACAGGTCTCCTGACACCCCCCTGCGGGCATGTATCTGTCGACACACTCTAGTCGGCGTTCACCGTATGCGGTTATCGTTTCTGCAGTGAATCTCCATTTTGCCCACCGGAGTGAAAACCTTTGCGCATCAGCCTCTTGCCAGTGGCTAACAGTCAAGACGCCGCATGAACTAGACTATCTATAACGCCCTACCCATATGCATGGATCTCTACTAGGCCTCAGAAGCTACAGTGAGCAGTTTATCTATCTACTATTTACGAGTCTCGCGCTTCTGGTGTCTTCCGCAGGGTACGGTGGTCAAAGAGTGATCCAATGGGCGCTAGCCATGATCACTACCTCGGATACACCTTACCTGCGCTATCAATCACGCTTTTAGTGTCTTTGCACTTACCTTTCAGAGCCTATGCCCTTGGGGACATCTTTGGGCGTGGTAGGTGTAAAACTTTCGCAGTCGTCCCGGCACCACCAGGGACTACCTTCGGGACCCCCACGGTTAACTCCTGGTGACTCCCCCAGTTTTGGTCCGCTTTACTCCGAACAACCTGGAGGAGGTACTCCACCTTCCACCCTATAACCCCTTATATATCCTGCGAACAGCTTACGGTCAACCGGACGGCAGCGATGTATACGGTGTCGCAGGCAGGTCTCCAAAGATTCCTCTTGGCTAGACTCCACACAACTACACAACCGTTCCCCCATGACGTCCGGGCCTCAAGGCGGGGCCGGAGGGGTATGATAGGAATAATGTGTCCAATTTCCAGCTTCTTCGGAGCTGCGTAGTTCGCCCAATAGCATCTTCCGAAGTCCCAGAGTCCAGTATTATCCATGGCCTCGCATGACACACATTCCGGTCAATTTTCCCGAACTCCCAGAGGGACTTCGTATTGAAACGTAGGGTAACCCAGGACTTGGGGCAGGGTAACCCAAGCCTCATGGCAGGGTAACCTAGTCCTGAGGGTAGGGTAACCTTGTCCGATGTACAAGAAGACTCTCCCCAGTTACCCGGTCTATTTCGTCACCNCGTCGCCGGGATAGACACGTCTGACCTTTCTCCAGTTACCCTGCCTAACTGAGTAACTGCCCCTTCAGAGGTCCCTAAGTCTGCTGACACCGCTCCCGGGTATACCCAGGTACCTAGGTACCTGACCAGCCACTTCCGTTCCTTCTCAGAGCCCGCCACATTGGGTCTCCATAGGTCAAGTACTTACTTGCCTGCCGGTTCCTACCAGTTTGCCTCCTGGCTACCTGTACGGGTATAGGTTCCGTCTGCCATAGCTCATGTACGTTGAGTCATTACAGTACCCTATATGGTTGATGAATGAGTTGCGAGATAGACTCGGGAAAGCCGTCGTGTTGACCAGGTTGAACCTAAAGAATGGCTAGCACCTTCCAGGGATGCCAGAAGGTGAGGAATGACAGGCTGCCTTCTATGATAGATATGAACTCTATCAATTCATGGTTGTGCCGTTTGGGTTTTGTAGCTCTCTAGCAACTCTCCAGAGCATGATAAATGAGGTCTTTCATGACCTCTTGTATGAAGCGGTCATTGGATGCGTGGAGGACATGCTCCTCTACTCTGAGACCATGGAGGAATATGTGGCACTCGTGTGATGCATTGCAGAGATATTGCGGAAAGCCAGAGTGTGCACGATTATGAAGAAGTCTAGTTTCAACCAAGGGCAGAGACAATGCTGCAAACATAAGATCTGTGCCATGGGGATCTCCACGCTGTCGGAGAAGGTGCAGATAATTAATAATTGGGTACCGACGACATGCATCGTTGATATTCAAAGGTTTGTGGCCTTTACGAACCTCTGTCATTAGACTATAGAGGGTTTCAGCAAGATAGCGAAACCTGGGACAGACCTGACAAAGAACGATGTCCGATGGGAATGGACACCTGCTTGTAAGCAGGCCTTCAATCATTTGAACGATGTCTGTACATCCAAACCCATCGTAGTACATTTTGATCCAGAGTGGCCAAACAGGCTGGAAACTGATGCTAGTAGCTTTGTATTAGGATCTGGTCTATCCCAGTTCTGTCAGGACAAGAAGTGGCATCCAGTAGCCTATCATAGCGACAGGTTTTACCTGGCAAAGATTAATTATGGTGTCCATGACCATGGGATGACTGCTATCATAGCGGCATTTCACCAATGGGATCATCCACGATACTTGGTAATGGACCAATTGGTGATCTATACAGATAAAAAGAATTTGCAGTACTTTAATAGTACTAAGGTCCTTAACCAGAGGCAGCACCACTCGGCTGACTTTCTGCAACCATTTAACTTCCAGGTGGTTTACCGAGAAGGGTAGTTGAATGTGAGGGCTAACGCCTTATCACAGTGTAGGAACCACCACTGTAACGGGGGCACGCCTAGGAAGAAGGACGCCAAGGTTGTGACCGTACCAAAGAACTTTAAACTTATCGCCAAAAGTTCACCCCAATGTAAGAGCAATGTAAACCGTGAAACTTAATATCGTTAAGCCTGATGCTACACTCAATTAAGACCTACAGAGTATTGATTGTTGAAGTAGGAGAGTTCTCGCATAGATATTCAAGTAGTTTTATCTTATGCCAGAAACACCCCCATCAGTTTACTCCAACTATTCAAGCACACACCCTTCTGCACTAAAGGTGGTCCAACACCCTTCTAGCACATCCTTTAGGCCTCCAAGTATCGACACATTCCCCTAGGCATTCACCTTATATGGTTATCGTTTCTGCGGTGCATTTCCATTGTGTCCACTAAAGTGAAAACACCTTTGCAGCAGTGCCTTGTCAGTGGATAACAGTCTCGACCCCTGATAAACCGAACCATCTGTGACACTGTTCCCATCTGCATTGATCACGACAGGACCCTGTAATCTACCATGAGTGGTTTATCTATCTACCGTTTACTGTTCTCTGGCTTCCATTGTCTTCTGCCGGATATGGAGGTCTGGCAGCAATCCAATAGGTGCTACCCATGACCACTATCTGGATCCGCCTTACCTGCAGTACGAATCATACTTTTAGTGTCAGTGCACTTCCTTTCTGGAGCCTATGGGGTTGGGGACTAGTGTGGGCTTGGTAGCCGTAAAGCTCTCCCAGTTACTCCACCACCACCTGGGACTACCTTGGGTACCCTTACGGTCAACTCCTGTTAACTCTGGCAGTTTTGGTTAACCTTACATGGAACAACTTGAAGGAGACAGTGCACCTTCCACCCTATGCCCTCTTGTATATCCCGCAGACAGCTTCTGGTACACTGGATAGCAGCGACACATACAGTATTGCAAGCAGTTCTGCAAAGATCCTCTTTTGCTAAACTGCATACAACTACACAACCGTTTACCTATGACGTCCGTGCCTTAAGCCGGGGCCGGAGGGGTATGATCGGAATACTATCTCCAATTTACAGCTTCCTCGAAGCTACGTAGCTCGAGCAATAGCATCTTACGCAACAGCGGATTCCAGTATGATGCATGGCTTCGCGTGACAACCATTCCCGTCATTTTCCGCCATCTCCCCGAAGGACTTCATGTTGAAAGGCAGGATTACTTTACCCTGTTACAATGTATGTTCTGTCACTGGAGATAGACTCTTTTTCTTTCTCAGGATACCCGGCCTAGTCCAGTAACTGCCCCTTCTGAGGTCCCTACGTAGGCTGACATCGCTCATGAATGTGGCCAAGTACCTAAGTATCTTGTCACCCATTTCTGTTCATATCGGAGCCCAGGCCATTGAGTGTTCCTAGGTCAAGTTCTTACTGACGTGCCAGTTTCTACCAGTTCACCGCCTGGCTGTCCCTATCGGTGTAGGTTCTGGCTACTATACCTTATCTATGCTGGATTATTACACCACCGCCCTCCTTTCCCAGTCTGTCCCAAACTGTTAGCATTGTCTCTTATTTCCATGACTCCATTCCCCCAAGACCCTAAGGTCCATGGGCTTGGACAGACATCTTTGGTGGAAATCCAGAATGGCCTCTAAGCCTGTCCGTTTGAGCATCTCATAAGGTTCTCAGGAGTTCCCCTCAGGTCCATACCCTTCCTGTGAAACCAGGTACAGGATGAAGCATGATGGTAATTTGGACTTTTGTTACCGTACCAGGAACTATCCACTACGGCTCCAATGACGTAAGTTGACTCCTTGTCTACAACCTCCAGGGTAGGGATCTTCTTGGCCGTACCTGATTCCCAATCCTTGTGATATGGCTCTAGCAAAGTAACATTGAAAACTGGGTAGAGGCTTTAGCTGGTGGGTAACTGGAGTTCCTATGCCCGTGTACCCATCTGACCTTTGAGCACAAAGGGCCCAAACATGTGGTGGTCTAGCTTCTCCATCGGATGCTTAGTGTGAGTGATCTTGGGATTCAATACTATACAGTCGGCTTTCTTAGTTCTCCCAGAGACTACATCCTTCGAGATAACACAGTCTGGCGATGGCAACCTTTTCTGTCATGCCATTTCCGTTGCCTTTCCTATGCCCCTGGAATCGTTTCTGGAATCTCTTGCCAGGTCACCTCCTATTCCTTAACCATTAGCTCATGGCTAGGGTGTATCCCTTGATTATGAGACACTACACCAGACGAGTTTGTCCATGGATTAAACCCATAGTTGCTCTCAAAGGGAGCCAACCAGGTGCATTCCAATCTTGAGGTATTATACGCATATTGCACAAGTGTTTGTAATGAACCCCATTCATCCTGTCAGCAGAAACAGTAGCTGCATAAATCCTTCTCCAGTATCTAATTCACCCTCTTAGTTTGCACATCAATCCCGGGATCGAAAGTAGTCCCAACATTTGTTTAACCCATAACAAGTGGGCGAGACCCATAGAGAACTTGGAGGTGAATCGGCTATCTTGGTCTGAGAATATTGACTCGCAGAGCCTATGCAGGTGCTAAACAACCTTCCTGAATATTAAGGCAACCCCCTTGATCAGTACCTCGGTAGTCAGGAGTATGATGTTTGCTATTTGTGACAATTTGTCCACAATGACTCAGATCTTGGTATACCTTTCTGACTATGGCAGTGCTACAAAGAAGTCCCTTAGGATCGCTGTCTGAGGCCGGATAGGAACACCAATTGGTTCCACCAGACCAAATCTCTTGTGCAGGATGGACTTATTCCTTTGGCATGCATCATATATCTGCACGGAATCTGTGATGTTCTTGCCGATCTTTGGCCAATAGAAGTTAGCCCTAACCTTGCCAATGGCTTTGTAAGTCCCAAAGTGTCGCGTGATTTGGGAGTCATGTTCAGCCTCCATGATTCCCTGCTGCAGATTCTGGCCCTGCAGGATATACCACCTGCTCTTGTACAGGAGCAGGCCTTTTCCGTTGTGACATATTGGTTGACCTCCTTGTCACTGGCACTTATTGCCTGCAGGATGCCTAAGTATTACTTGTCCTACTGTATCTCTACCTGCAGTGGATCCAAAAAGCACGACTGTAGCCAAGAAACTGAGCATACTTGCAATGCCTGTGCTCATAAGATATCCCGTTCAAGGCTCAAAACCTGCTGCCTGGGGCGAAAAAACAACTGTGGTGGAAAATTACTCCCCCCTTACGCACAGTAGTCCCTATGCCACGACAAAGCATTAGCCTTCGCATTCAACTGTCCTTCTTGGTACATTAGCTTGAAGTTAAACAGTTGTAGGAACTTAGCCCAGCCGGGCTGCCTCTGATCAAGGACCTTAGTAATATTAAAGTACCACAAATTTTATGATCTGTATAGATCATCAATTGGTCTATTGCCATGGGTAGCAGATGATCCCATTCCTTGAATGCCAAGATGATAGCAGTCACCTACTTGTTATAGACAACATAATTAATCTCCGCTGGGTGAAACTTCAGACTGTAATAGGCCATGGGGTGCAACCTCTCGTCCTCACAGAATTGGGAGAGGACAGATCCTAGTGCAAAGACACTACTGTCGGTTTCTAGCCTCGTTGGCCATTTACAGCCAAAATGTGCTAGGATGGGTTGGGACGTAAACACTTCCCTCAAATGATTGAAGGCCTGCTCGCAATCAGGCATCCCTGCCCATCCGACATCCTTGGTTGTCAGGTCCATCAGGGCTTTTGCTATCTTGCCGAAACCTTCTATGAACGGACACTAGAAGTTGGAAAAGCCCATAAAGCTTTGAATATCGACGACTTATGTCGGAGGTACCTAATCTTTAATTGTCTGTACCTTTCCCAACAGCATAGAATTCCCCATGTCCCAGATATTATATCCGCACAATTCAACTTCCTCTTGGTGGAAACCCTACTTCTTGATCCTCACATACAGTCTTGCTCTACGCAATTCCCCCTACCAGGCCTCTCATGAGCACTGGGCATTCCTCCATGCGCCTGGGGTAGATCAGGATGTTATCCCCGCAGTTGTGAAAGACCTGCCTTATCTTGCTCTGGAAAGGTGCTGGGGCGTTATATAACCCAAACGGTATGACTGTATATTCATACAGTCCGTATCTGCACCAGAAGCTAGTCTTTCATTCCTCAACTTCTGCTATCCTCGGCCGGTACTAGCTGTTCTTCAGATCCAAGTTAATGAACACAACGGCTTTCCTGAGTCTATCCCCGAGTTTATTCATCAATGGTAGACAGAATTTACTCCTGAAGGTGATCTTGGTTAGACCTTGGTAATCTATTACCAACCTTGGTGTGCCATCTGGCTGTGGCACGAAGAGGATCAGGGCCAAGGCTGAGGGACTGGATTGCGGTAGCTTTCCAGTTTGCAGTATCTCCCGGAGATATTCATGGAGTACCTTGAGCTCCTTCCCTGATAAGGGACAGATAGGCCCGAATGCAGGTCGAGCTCTGGACTGCAACTTGATTGTAGGATCATACAGTGACTGCTCCAGTAATGTCTTCATTTGTTCTTGACTCAAGATGTTCTAGTAGTTCTTATATTTGCGGTGTAGCTTGACCGTAATGTCAGGACCTTCCTCATCAAAGAGTAGTGCAATTCCCATCAGGTACACATTACTAGTGTCTTCCACTCTTAGTTCTTTGTCAGTTATAAACACTAACCGCCCCTGCTCTGCTGGGCAGTTAGCCTTGCAGAAATATGTGGGCCAGAGTCGTGATCCTGTTTTCCACCTTATGTTGGGGTTATGGTCCTTCAGCTATGTGATAGGTAGATACCCATCCATCTCTGTATTAGGCATGTCCACCACCTCAAAGCTCATCTCATTATTAGGGTCACCTATCTTCATCTCCTGTGACTTAGTCTAGTGCAGACCTGATCCAGGAATGTGATTACCGCTTGAATTGCTTATAGGCACATGTACTTCTTGCAGTACACAAGGTGCCCGAGTGAGTTTGACCCATTGGGTACTAAGCACCAGCCCAGTAGCTCAACTATCAAGTAATAGGAGCGCTTCTGCGCTTGCCTTTCTTGCTCCGATCTTTCAGTCTAAGTTCACTCGCAGCTGAACAGACTTGGTATGATAAGGCCAGTTGTCACGTTTCTGCCTCTTTACTTTTCCCCAGCACTTAGTCACCTTGGCATACTCATTTTTGGGTCTCTAGCCTTTTGATACCAGTGTGGGCACAATGGGTTGGTAAACGTTTAGCGGATTGGAGTTCACTGTATTACAATTGCTAGGGTGTTTACCATCATGCCAGCCTGATATGCGGTACTGAACCCTCTTCTGGCAAACTTGGAAATGATGCTGGTCTTTGATCAAGTCTAGCCTGAACCAATTCTCTTTGTGCTAAAGATATCAAATTTCGTAGGGTTGGTAGAGGTGCGCTGTTGGGCCAGTTCCAAGGAAAGCAACATGGTGCTTCCCCCATGTCGAGTGTCTCCTCTAGTGAGATCTCACCTGGCCTCTACCTAAACCATGTCATAAGATCTGCCCATCCAGCCAAGAAAATGTTGAATGAAACACCTATGACTATGACAAAGGAAATAACCAGAAACTCAACAAAGGAAAGATACCCCAGTCCACTGCATGTGACTCCAAAACATCTATCTGCCAATACCCCCTGGGTGCAGTCAGTATCATATTCATCCAGGTACCAGAGGGGTACTTACCCATCGCTCAACCACTTACTAGGTTCTTCTGTCCATCCTTCGGCGGTCTATAGATACAGGTTAGCAAGGTTATACCTTTAACAGAATTGGTTCATACCTATTCCGAGCACTCAGTATCAACCTTCTTGATCTGAGATGATGCCCATCAGACTTCAAGTATGTTCGACAAGGAAGCCAGAGGTCGCACTTCAATGCACTTCAGCGGCTTGTCTCTACCCAAAGGTGTGCTTACTGAACATGACAGTTTCAACCCACAAGCCTCTTTGCATAAACTAACAACTAGGAACCCTGCGATATATTTTCCCCTGCAGTGTCCTCTTTGCCCACACTTGGTGCATGGGTTGTGCGTCCTCCGACATTCGGTCCAAGTCAACGGGATTTCCTTATCTGCTATTGCATCATCGCAAGTCTCCGGCTTTGCCTCCTTCCCTGGGTTGAAATTAGTAGGTTTGGCCAACCTCCGATTCTGTCTGCCGGAACCTTGCTCGTTCTTGTTGATCCTGCCGGAATGTTGCGGTTTTCCACTACTCTTGGTACTCGCGACAGGTAACGACCCTAGTTGGTTCTTGAGAACTGTGCTGCGCTGTGTCCTAGACCTCCTCGAGTCCCTAGGCCCTATCTTAGTATTCTCTGGTAAGAACTGGTTTGTCACCACTGCCCTGAGTATTGGTCTTTTGCTCTGTGAACACGATCCATGTAGCGGATAGTTTCCTGTCTCTAGACTGGATCTGTCGAGTGGATAAGATTGGAGTGTAAAGGTTTTTGTATTGTAAAGATCGTAAAGTAGTAGATAGGAAATAATAGTAGACGGTTGCTTGAAGAGCTAACCCATCTGTGAAAACCCGGCCTTTATATAGGCCTCTTCCCACAACCCTAACCCAGCCCAGATCCTCAAGCGGGGTCAGGTGCAAAATCCATCACCTGACGCAAATGAGTCTTGTGTGCAAACATAAATCAACCACAATATAAATCAAGTGCATAAACAAACCACATGACTTACTAACGAGGTCACGCGTGAAATATAAACGAGTCTGCCTTGCTGTTAAGCCTTACTGGCCAGCCCGGACTCTCCCCATGACCTCAACCGTACGTCATGTGCGAAATGCAAGGAACATAAACGAGCCCCATGACCTGCTAACCAGGTCATGTGCGTGAAACCAATTTTGAACCTAAACGAGCCCCATGACCTGCTAACAAGGTCATTGGTATGAGAGAATAACTTAAGTGTATGATGCCTAATCGAGGTCATAGGTGAAACATTTTCCTTGCTGCCATCACCTGACAAGCGATCCTCTAGCCTGATCGTGCCATTAGCTCCCCTCTCTCCCCAGGCTGAGTCCAATCAGGCTAGCTCGAGTCTTCGTCCCTCGCCACTACCAGCATTCGTTGGGCCGTCTTGCTCATCCACCGCGTTGTTTCTCTTAAGAGCACCTCCATACTCTTGATCCCCTTCTTCTTCTTCCTCATCTCTTCCCGAACGGGGCTGACCTGTCCTTCCGCCAACTCCACCTTTACTCTTTCTGCGATTGCCTCTCTTTGCACTCGCGTATGCCACCTTTCCCCTTTCTTCTTCGCCCATCGTAGCTCCCTGATTTCCGCCTTCATAGTCTCTTCCCAATCCGCGCTGTCCCCTGCTATCCTCTGGAGGCCTCCAGGGATTCGGCTTCAGTCGTCGTAGGGCTTGGTTCCGTGATCTCTCTGTGGCTCCGCGGGGATCATCTTCGGTTCGTTGGGGTCTTTTGCTTTTTCTGCCCCCCTCTCTCTTCTCGCTTCGTCCCAGGAGCAGGTTCTGGGTACTCGACCAACGATACCCATTCACGTTCTGGGGAACCTAGAGGGATTATCTTTAGTGGGGTATGGTGGCTTTGGCGTGGCCAGTAGCTGGAGCTGACCTTGTCGCTTTGGTGCACCTGGCACCCCTCGTCGCAGCATCTGGTGCAGGATGCGTGGATGTGTTCACTTTATTCCTCCCCAAGGCGTAGGAGTGGCAGGTCTCTCACCTGTATCCACTCGTCATTGGTCCGTTCCTGCTTAATCATGGTTTCGTACCCCGGGCTTGTTGGGGTAACGTTCATGGGACTGTTGAATTGCTTCTGGTGCATTGTTGAAGTTTGTGGCTGGATACCACTCCTGGTCGTGTTCCGTCGGGTAATCTGTCCACTTAGCATGATATTAAAGTCTACTATGGTGCAAGTGGGAGTCGATTATCTCGCCAAGTTCGTATTCGTCTTCTCCCTTTATATGAATAGGCAGAGTAGGGAGTTTCTTTGGTGAGGGAAAGGAGTTTTCTTGGTCGTGCTCGAGGAGGCTGGTGTGGAATGTTGTATGAGGTTGTTATATCGAGGCCCGGAGGGCGAGTTTATATGCCCACCATCCGACCCGTTCGATTATCCTAAAGGGTCCAAGTTTCTTGTAATCCAGCTTCTTCGAAGGCCTTGTGCTCGGGACATTGCATGGCATCAACCACAGCTTGTCGCCAACCGTGAGGTTCGGGTCCGGTTTCCCGCTCTTATCACTCTTTTCTTTCTGACTTCTTTGCATCAGACTCGTTTCGTCTTGTTATATGTCATGTACCCTTGTCATATAGTTGGCCTGAGTTGTCCTTCGCGGCACTTGATATTGTGCCGGATCGAATGAGGGCTCGTCTCCATAGTTCACAATGAAGGGTGTGGTCTTTATTGTTTCTTGTCGCCCGTTGCTATATACGAATTCTGCTGTGGGTAGGAACTCCGTCCAATCATTTTGCTGGTAGTTGATGTAGGCTCGTGGACATTGTGCTAATATCCACTTTGTTCTTTTGGTCTGGCCGTCCATTTGCGGATGGAAGGCTGTACTCAAGTGTCGGCTGACACTTAATTGTCGTGTGATTTCTTTCCATACGTCCGACATCAAAAGGGATCCTCTGTTGCAGGTAATATCCTTTGGTAGACCGTGGAGTCTAAAGACTTGGTCTTTAAACAAATTGAAGAATTGTGGTGTTGTCATATCTGTTCCGCATGCTATCAAGTACGACATTTTTGTAAGTCCATCGATAACGACCCATATGGCAGCACAACTGTCCAACTCAGGTAATCCTGTGATGGAGTCCATTGAGCTTGATTGACATGGTCTTCCAGGAGTTGTGAGTAGTTTGAGCAGCCCATAGGGTGCCTGTCCAACCGTTTTTGCTCCTTGACAAGTGTCGCAATTCTTCACATATCTTTCAATGTCGTCGCGCATCCATGGCCAGTAGTATGCTCGTTGAATTAACGCTGTTGTTTTTGCCATTCCGCCATGTCCCACAGGTGGGATGTCGTGATTTCTTCTTATCATTTCCATTTGCAGGCCCTCTTCTTCCTGGAGCCTTATCTTGTCATCATACCATAGGGCTCCATTTTCTTCCTGGTACAGCCTGAAGGCTACTTCTTGCATTTGTTTTAGGCCTCCCCTCAAGGCCTGTTTTATTTCCTTGATTTCCGGGGCATTGGCGGTCTTCCTTTTTATCCATTCTTCCTATCCCTCATCATGGCTTGTCGCCGTCGTTATTTTGTTCAGCAATTCGTATCTGCTGTCGTCATCCTGTTCTTTGGTGAAGTACTTCTCTTTAGAGAGAAGAATTCTTTGTCGTTGCCACCACAGTTCTTCTTTGTTAGGAAAGTCTTCCATCCTTAGAGTCAATGCGTCCTGCTTTCCTTCTTCTTTTCCGTGTTGGTATTGAATTTGAACGTGGTATTGGCTTAATGTCTCGTGCCACCTGATGTGTCGTCCGCTGAGTTCCTTGGTGGTGGTAAAGGCTAGTATGTTCTTGTGGTCCGTGATAACACGGATCACCTGTTGACTTCCTAGCGTGTACTTCCTGTAGTCTTTATCTTCTTAAACAATGGCTCACAGATCCTTGTCGTGAATGTCATAGCTTTGCTCTGCCTTTGATATTGTTTTTGATCGCAACATGACCCGTCTCCATAATCCATCCTCTCCTTGTTGGGAGAGGATCGTGGATCATAGGTAGTTGGATGCATCCATCTCAATCATGATGGGTAGCGTGGGGTCGAAGTGTTATAATATTGGTGTAGTAGTAAGTCCTTTTCTCATATCGGCGACCGCTCTTTGTTCTTTCTCACCCTACTCCCATTTGATCCCTTTCCTTGTCGTATCGTGGAGGGGTTTAGCTATCCTACTAAATCCTTCTATGAACCTTCGGTAAAAGTTGAAAAAGCCCACAAAGCTTTGTACCCCTTTTACACTCGTGGGTGCATTCCAGTCATCGATAGCCATTGTGTGCCTGGATTGGCTCGTACTCCTTCAGGATTGACAATGAGTCCTAGGTATTCGACTTGGCTCATATGGAAGTCGCATTTCGCATGCTTTAGTTTTACTTTGGCTTCCCTCCAGGCCTGCAGGACATTCCGCACATCGCGGTGGTTTTGTTCTATGTTGTTCGCGTAGATGCGGATACCGTCTAGATAGACAAGACAACATATATCCAGGTCCATGCTCAACTTGGAATTCATCCACCGTTGGAATGTGGCTGGTGCATTGGAGAGTCCAAAGGGCATGACTAAATACTCGAATTGTCCATATCTGGTCCTGAACGCCGTTTCCCACTCGCCTCCTTTGGCTATCCTGATATTGTGATATGTGTTCTTGATATCCAACTTCGTATAGTGCTTGGCCCATCCCAGTCGGTCCAGTGCTTCCTCGAGCAATGGTAGAGAGTTCCTGTCCTTTTGTGATACTGCAGTTACTCCGCGAAAATCCACGGAAAGTCTCAGTTTCCCATCGTTTTTCTGAACAAATAGGATGGGTGCCCCCACTGAGGAGGACGATGGTCTGATCCATTGCCTGGCCAGGTTTTGTTGGAGGTATTCGCGCAGTGCCTTCAATTATTCCTCCGTTTACGGGTAGAGTTTCATGAAAGGGGCCGCCTCTCCGTCCTCTAGCTTGATCTGGTGATCTTCGCTTTTGTGCGTGAGAAGATCTGTCGTTTCATTTTCTTCAAATATGTTGAGGTAATCGTGATATTCCTACGGGACCAGTTGCCACACAGTTGTTTTCTCCTTTTTGGCTTCTTCTTTCACCGCTAGCGGTGTGCTGATCATTGACGCTTCCGCGATAGTTGGTCCATCTTCCTCTTCATCCCATTTGAGGATCCCTGTCCGTTCCTCTCTCCGATAGAGTTGACTGAATGCCTTTGCTGATATGAAAGATATGCTCCAGCGTTTCTCTTCCGTCGGTTTGGTTGGGGTGTCGTCCTTGGGGGTTCCTCGTCCGGTGCTGCCAAATCCTTCCTCGCCTCTTTTGGTCTTGTCCAGGTCTTGGACTTCGCGGGGTTCCTTGGTATCGATACTCTCGATAATCATCTGGGCTTTGCGATCCCCTTTCTGGATCGTTTAGTCCTTATCCTGCAGCTTTATTAGTAGGACGTGTACCGTGCCCCTATAGTACCTATCCATCACTCCCGCGCCTGTGGTACTCCCATGTCGCGTCGCCATACCACTACGAGGAGCGATCCTTGCATAGGTGCCTTCAGGTAGTTGTACGGCAATTCCTCTTGGTATCATCTTGTGTCCTCTTGCGGCGACCATCCTGTCTTCCGTGTTGTACAGGTCATGACCTGCAGCTTTCCTTGATCCTCGTGTTGGTTTTCTAGCATCCGCGTGCAACACTGGTACCCTTATACCTTTGTTGTGGGGGATCGTTTCTTCTTGTTTGGTGTCCATGTGGAGTATCTGCGGCATTGGATTCTGTCTGATTGTTTGCTCTTCGGCGATCGTTTCAATCTCTGGGGAAGTTTCCAGGCACAACCGCGTGTATAGTTCGCTGCTGAAGTTGATTTAGCCTTTTTCCCCGTCGATGCCCGGATTGTGTCGGTTCAGCCAGGGCGTTCCCAGTATTGCATTGTGTTTCTGTAAATGCGCTACCTGGAACATCATAGCTTCGTGATGTAACCCGAACCCTATTGCAGACTGTGCTGTATGGGTGATGGGTCCTCCTTTGCTTTTTTCCCTGTTGACCACGTATATGTCTGTGTAACGACCCAGCATACGTGAGCTATGGCAGCCGGAACCTACACCCATACAGGTAGCCCGGAGGCGAACTGGTAGTCAGCAATTCGTATCTGCTGTCGTCATCCTGTTCTTTGGTGAAGTACTTCTCTTTAGAGAGAAGAATTCTTTGTCGTTGCCACCACAGTTCTTCTTTGTTAGGAAA
>PYWC01000135.1:168255-216316 GCA_003182015.1 Tuber magnatum
AGTGAAGCGTCAGGCTTAACGATATTAAGTTTTACCGTCTACTTTACTCTTACATCTGTGTGAACTTTTGGCGATAAGTTTGAAGTTGTTTGGTGCGGTCACAACCTTGGGATCCATCTTCCTAGGAGTGCCCCCGTTACAGTCGGTTGGTTTCTTGATCTTTTTCAGGGTTAATCCTTGGGTTTCACAGAAGCCTCGGTCTATGAAATCCTCCCTTGCTCCTGAGTCAAGCATTGTGTTCGTTCCAGTATCCTTATTTGTCGCGCATTGTTTTATCTTAATCACAAGATGTTTGTTGTCGTTATCGTAACTGTTCGCAGGATTGATCGCTGCCTTGTTGCCTTGTCCCCCTGATAGAGGTGTCTTGTTCTTCATGGTTGATATGTGTGTGATGCTGGTGCGTTTGCCTTCTTTCTCATCCTGTAGACCACTCTTTGCTGAGGACTTTATTCGTTTAAAGTCTCCTGTCCTTCCGCCCTCTCCGTAATTTCTATTTCTTGGAGTTTGGTTTCTTTTCGTCGACAATCGTTGATGAAATGCCACTTCAGTCCGTATCGGAGGCATGTGTTCTCCTTTCTTCTTTTCTCATCTTCCTGGTTGGACAATCTTTGGAATCGCCTGCTCCTTTTTCCTGCCGCGTCCAGATCTATAGGGTCTCCCTCTGGTTTGGGTCTTGGTGTGTTGTTTGGTCGGTAAGTCCTATTGCTGTTGCAAGGCGGGGTTGGTTGGTTTATCACTGTGGTCCTGTTCTGCCGGTGTCTGAACAGGTTGATCTTGTCTTCTTTGTCGACGGCCCATACTGTGAAGCCTTCTGCCGTTCAATCGGTCTTGTCCGAGCTTATGCAAGCCTCTTGCCGTCTGTCCGCGGTGCCTCCCAGGAGGTGGCAGTACTCCGTGTCATCGTCATATTCCGCTCCGCTGGATATTATATGGAACTTGTGCCAGTAGTCAGAAAAGTTATCTTTTCCTTGCCTCGTTTTTTCCTGTTTAAGCCTCGCTGTTTCCTGGGCGTTTCTGTCTCCAAACTGGGTGTGGACGGTTTCCTTGCACTCCTCCCATGAGGCCCATATGCGGTCTCGCTGCCCTTCCATGTAGGGCATCATCCATTGCCCCGCTGCTTCTCTCGAGAGGGACTCTCCATTGCCCAACTTGATCGTGTCTTTTCCATCTCCGTACCCCTTGACCTTGAAGTACTGTTCCAACGGACTTAGGAACTGTCGTAGCTTCGCGCCTTCTCCCTCGTAGAGGTCCGGTTCTCGGGTTTTGGCTTTGAGTCCGGGTGGGCGTTGACCGCTCCCTGGAATCTCGTCATCTGGTCTTCCGTCATCATCAAGGCCGGTGCAGTAGGCCCTGTCGGTGCGGCTGGCGCTGCTGTTGGGGCCATTCTCCCTGGTCGCGGTGTTCCTTCTGGGGAACGATCTGGGGGTCAGGTTTGTTTCGAGGTAACGGGACTCACGGGTTCTGAGGGTCGCCTTGCTGCTTCACCCCAGGCGTTCCGTACTCGTCCTAGGTCGATGGTGTCATCCGCGAGATCGACATCTCCTTTGTTGTCCTTGGTGAACCCCGAGTTCCTGGGGGTTGCCGTTCTGTCGTCGTTAGGTGATGCAGGAGATGCAACCAAATGTTACGGTTTCCCACTACTCTTGTTACTCGGGATAGCTAATAACACTGGTTGGTTCTACGTAACAGCGCTGCGCCGTGCCCAAGAGCTCCTCGAGTCTCTAGGCCCTATCTTAGTGTTCTCACGTAAGAATCAGTTTCTCACCAGCGCCGCGACTATTGGTCTTTTACTCTGGTAACACTATCGGCGTAGCGGATAGTTTCCTGTCCCTCGAGTGGATCCGTCTAGCCGGTAAGATCGGTGCGTAACAGTTTTTGTATTGTAAAGATCGTAAAGTAGTAGATAGAAAATAATAGTAGATGGTTGCGTGAAGGGCTAACCCCTCTGTGAAACCCCGGCCTTTATAGAGGCCTCCTCCAGCAACCCTAACCCAGCCCTGAACCTGAACCGAGGTCAGGTGCAAAATCCATCACCTGACTCAAATGAGTCACGTGCGTAAACATAAATCAACTGCAATATACATCAAGTGGATAAACAAACCACATGACCTACTAACGCGGTCATGCGCGAAATATAAATGAGTCGGCCTTGCCAGTAAGCCTTACTGGCCAGCCCAGACTCTCCCCATAACGTCAACTGTACGTCATGTGCAAAATACAATCAACATAAACGAGCCCCATGACGTGCTAACGAGGTCATGTGCATGAAACCAATTTTCAACATAAATGAGCCCCATGACGTGCTAACGATGTCAGGTGCGTGAAACCAATTTTAAAACATAAACGAGCCCCATGACGTGCTAACGAGGTCATGTGTGTGAGAGAATAACTTAACCGTATGACATCTAATCGACCTTATATGTTAAACATTTTCCCTGCTGCCGGCACCTGGCTAGTGCTCCTCTAGCCAGATCGTGACACCGAAGTCCAGAATCTGTCCTCTTTCCTGTCTGTGAACTGTGACCATGGGGGGGTGTATGACACTGTTACTAAACTGGTTGTTGTCTTTCAGTATATCCTCGACCTTCCAAAGAAATCAATATACTTGATCAGGTCAGTTCGATGGGGCTCCTTGAGTGCCCTAGCATTCCAAACCAGTTGCACAATGGCTAACCGAACCTTGTCTCATACCCGCACTAGATCTGTATAGCCAAGCTTGTATATGTAGGTAATTGTCTTGCCCAGATACCCGTTGATGCAAGGTGGCTTCATTACAAGGCTCCCACCATGCGAGAAGTGGTCGGTCTCCCGCATCCCGGTCACCACGGGGACTATGTTTGAGGTATTCGCAGAACGCTTTCCATGTTCGCAAGACGGAACCATTCTTTCCAGAGATACCGGTACACTTGGCCGCTTCCTTGTTACTGTCCCAATGTAAGCTGCGATACCAGGCCGGGGTGGGGTCTTCACGAAGGCGGATCATCAGGCTTACCTTATCTGTATCTGTTGCCTTGCAAGCCTCAAAGTATTCCCATTCGACCTCTATGAAGGTCAAGAACCTCGCAAGTTCCGCAACTTCGCCCTTGAACAGGGGTATACCACCCAGCTTTTCCAACTTCTTCTACCCTTGCTTTCGTGTAGGCCTGAGAGCCGAACTAGCACTCCGCAGGGCTCCCCCTGCCCGTTTGGCCTGGTGCTCCCACCATCGCTTTTCCTCATTGCTGCTGTCATTCTTGCGAACTCCATGAAATGGGGTCGAATCCTGGAGAGAATAGGCATTATCATCCCACCTATCATCGTCAGAGTCCCTGAGATCTCCTTCCACTCCCGCCGTACCACCACCAGGTGGCGTATTTCCGTTTCCACTACCTTCTATACTTCCCTCTTGGTACTCCCATGGGTTAAACCACCCATTAAACCATTCCTCCTGGCCACCCTGATTCTCACCCTGCGGAGGGTTAGCTCATGATGGTACTGACGCCGGTGTGGGAATGCGTAACGCGTGCGGGCTGGGCCCGAGTCACGTAGCGGTAAGACAGGAGCCCATGGCTTCGTGATCAACAAGAAGCCAGCCCTTCTTGCTAAAGCAGTCTTTGAACGGGGTGTACTTGGAAATCCGGAAGTAACCGTTCAACCAAGTATATTAAGAATACTGTCTGGCGAAGTCTGATGTTTCCATCCCGGAAATCAAGGGTCTTTAAATACAGCATATCACTAATCTCCCGTATGAGCAATATTCCGGAAGGATTCTGTGTATCAACCAATAGTACACAAAGCAATACCAGTAGCAAATGATACTGAATAACCAAACATAAAAGATTACGTGTATCAAACGATATCACAAGGAGCAATACAAGTATCAATTGATACTGTATAACCAAACATAAAACACTGTCTGTATCAACCGGCAGCACACAAAACAATACAGGTATTAACCGATACTCTTGAAACCAAAGTTAAAAGATTCTGTGTATTAACTGGTATCATGTGAAACAATCCCAGTAGCAATCGACACTCATAAAATCAAACCAAACATCACCTAGTACCTGTACCGGTTACATTTCTGAAATAAAACAACAATTTCACCCCACAAGGTAACTTAATGAAATCCTAATAGTCGGGAAACCCGCTATTCTCCTGAAAGTCCCCATAGGACCCATCCTCCTCATCATCACTCTGCTGGAACAATCTCCTGTCCACCTGCAAGATCCATTCTGTACCTTCCAACCACTTCCCCCAACACTCCTGACAGGGCGCTACATGCACAAAGGGGCCTGATTCCCAATGGTACGGCAAATCGATCTGGTGTGTGACCCTCTTCCCCTCCCAATCCTGCGTCTCGATGTCGATTCGTCCACATTCGTCACAGCAATCGACATAGACACCTTTCCAGTATGCGCTTAATGGAATAGTTACACCGTACAGTAGGTGTCCGATGATTTGGTGTCCTGCTCTTACATTGACTTCTTCGTAAACTGACATGTTAGCACTTTTCTTTTTCGGAAGAGTAAAAGGTTCTTTAGGCTTGTAGGTATCGCGGTGCATTTTACTGAGTTGTTCTAGAGAAGTTGGGTGGTATTTATGTCACGGTGGTGGCCTCGCTTATGTGTTGGAGTCACTTAGGTATTCAGGGGAAGGTGGATGGTATTTAATTTCGGTTTCTTCCATTTCCACACACAGATCGCATTTTTCTGTACTCAGGTAGCAACCACTACCATAGCGGAATACATCTGACAATGTTTCTCCCCACATCCGCCCTGTTGATTCAGTTGTTATTTCAAGGCATTTGTTACAAATAGCTATAAATAATCGCTATGTTAGGAATTGTCTAGGGATAATATCACTGTTCACCAACAGTCCCATTCCCTGATGGTGCAGCCTCCAAGGAACTTGCTCATAGTTTAAGATTGTAAGGCTGTTTGATGGTATGCATTTCTTTCCTTCTTATTCCCAGTACTCAGCTTCCGCTAGCTGCTCTGGGTATGCAACTTCATCTTCCATGACCTGCCTCTCATCTTCGCTGCTTTCGAAATCGCTTTCCAAGTGGGTTGACCAAAATGCGCCTGGTATCCCTTGATCTGTGTCTGGGTGGATGTGTTGGATTTAAGGCAGGGTTGAGCTCCAGGCTACCGTGACATGGTTTATAGCAGGGGGTAGCTCGTCCTCCAGTTTGTTGTCCTCCCACAATTGGTTTATAGGTCCATCACATTTCCTGACCCTTTGAGGGGTTCCTAGCTGTTTTCCGTTTCTGGATATCCCATCAATTTCACCAGAAATTGGTCGCAGTCATAGTGCCTTCTGTGGTCTTGTATAACCTGTACTTCCCATTCTGCTTTCTCATTAACCACGATGGGGGGTGACTTCGCATGACTGCCTCCCGGGAACATGATATCGTCATTAGGGCGGCGTCTTTTCACCGTAGATGCATGGAATGTTTCTTCTCAGTTCCTGTACATTCTCCCATCGATTTCTACTGTGTAGTTTTCCTTCTGGTCATCATATCCTATTATCTTGAATGGTTCTCGCCAGCGTGGTTGTAGTTTCTTGCTTGGCCCTGATTCAGTTGCGAATAGGTTTGCGTAAAGAAGTAACTGGTTATCTATCCTGATTGCTATGTGGTGTCAGTGTCGCTTTGCTGCCGTCCTCATACTCCTGGATCGCGCCAGCTGGACAGCATTGAATGCGGTGTTGTGCATTGCTTGATGTCTGTTTAACAAATCATCGGCTGCCGGAACTGCGGAATTTTTAAAATTGACTAGGGGCAGTAGTGGGTCGTTGTTTCTATAAACCGCTTTGTATGGTGATATACCAAGGGGTTCAGACTATCCTGCATTCAAGTATGTGGCCGTTCTGGGTATGGCATCGAACCAATTGTTCTCTTTCGCATTAACTGGGTTTCGAAGAGCTGTTTTCAATCCCAGAATTTTTCTTCCGACTTGTCCGTTCATCTCCTACTGGCCTGGTGCGGCCTTGATGTGTTTGCTTCCTCGCGATCGACACTGCTGTCTCCACATATGTGACTTGAACCGTGGGTCTGCATCGCTCACTATTGTTCTTGGGTAGCCATGGGGAGTAAATATTTTGTTACATAGCAGTTCCCTCTGTAAGGACCCCGCATAGCTGAGCGATGGCAGTCGGAGCCTACACCCATACAGGTAGCCCGGAGGTGAAGTGGTAGGAAGCGGCAGACAAGTAAGTACTTGATCTAGGGAGACGCGATGGCGGAAGCTGCGGGAATGAAGCGAATTAGGTGGATCGGTACTTAGGTCCCTGGGTAGACCTAGCAGCGGTGTCAGCATATTTCTGGACCTCTGAAGGGGTGGTTACTCAGCTAGGGCGAGTAACTGGACAAGGGGCAGAAGTGTCCATCTCCGACAACGGAATAGACAGAGTAACAGGAAAAAGACATCTTGTCTGCGGGAAAAGGTTACGCTACCCTCAGGACCAGGTTGATAGCAACCTTGAGAGTCTAATGCCGCTCGCCGGGCAGCTCACTCGTGCGCAGGGAAAACCTTGATATAAGAAGAGATAGAAGTGATCGTCGTTGTTGCTCTGATGATGTTCTATGGACGTTACATGGACATGCTATATAACAGGAGTGGAGCCGTTGCTCAGACTAAGTACAGCTCCGCCCACTCTGTGGGGTGACAACCCACACACACAGGAAACACCAGTCCCGCTCCCACTCCCACTACTATGACCTAACTACCCAGCTAACTAACATACCAAGATGGGGTTACCTCGTGCTCCGCACTCCATCACAGGTCACCCTGCCATGCGGCTTGAGTTACACTGCCCAAGGTCCTGAGTTACCCTACCTCTCAACACGAGGTCCCTTGCGGGGTTTGGCGAAAATAACTGGACTGTTTGTCAGGTGAAGCCATGCATGATACTGGAATCCGGAGTTGTGGGAGATGCGATGAGGCGAGCTAGGCAGCTCCGAAGAAGGTGAAAATTGTAAACATTATTCCTATCATACCCCTCCGGCCCCACTGTCAGGCCCGGACATCATGTGCAAACAGTTGTGCAGTTGTATGCCGTCTAGCAAAGATGATTCCTTGGAGACCTCTAGGGAACAATGTATACATCCCTGCTGTCTGCTCGAGCGTAGGCTGTTCGCGGGATATACAGGGGGGCATAGGGTGGAAGGTGGAGTACCCCCTGCAAGTTGTTCGGAGTAAGACGGAGCAATACCAGCCAAGTTAACGGGTGTTAACTGTGGGGGTCCCAAAGGCAGTCCCGGGCAGTGCCGGGGCGACCGGGAGGGTTTTCACCTACCAAACCCGCAAGTGTCTGCAACGCCATAGGGGACTTTAAGGCAAGTGCAGAGACCCTAAAAGCATGGTTCCTACCACAGGTAAGGTGGCTGCAAGGTACTGGTCATGGGTAGCCCCCATTGCAGCACTCCCAGGCCATCATATCCTGCAGAAAACACGGGAGGCCTAAAAACTGATAAAGGGTAGATCGATAAGCGGCTCACGGAAGCTTCTGGGATCAAGTAGAGATCAATGCATATGGCAAGAGTGTCATAGATAGTCTAGTTCATCCGCAGTCTTGACTGTTACCCTCTAGTAAGACACTGATATGTTGAGGTTTTCACTCCGGCGGGCAAAATGGAAATCCACTATAGGAACGATCACCACAGAAGGTGAATGCCGACCAGAGTGTGTCGACACATGCATGCACAAAGGGTGTGCCGGGGGATATGTCGGACCACCCTTAGCGGAGAAGGGTGTTCTCGAATAGTTGGAGTAAACTGGTGTGGGAGTTTCAGGCATAAGGCAAATCTACCTGAAGGTCTTTGCGAGAACTCTCCTACTCCAATAATCACTCCTCTCGAGACCTTAATTCATTGAAGTGTCAGGCTTAACGATATAAAGTTTTACGGTTTACTTTACTCTTACACCTGTGTGAACTTTTGGCGATAAGTGAAGTTGTTCGGTGCAGTCGCGACCTTGAGATCCATCTTCCTAGGGGTACCCCCATTACCGCATACCGTTAAGTGACCTCCTCGGTTAACCCCTCTTCTCATAAATTGTTTCCGACCTTCGGCACTGACCTTGTGTGAATACTGGTAACCTTGTGTAGAACAAGTAGCCCAGGGTGGACAGCGCAAGCGCTAGTACGGAACTTCAAACCTGCATGAAATCCAACTCGGATTCAGACATTGCCGCGCATGCCGCCACCACATTTCATCTGACGCTTTTGATGGATGTTCTTGGCCTGGAATGGGATGGCCACCAGTTGCTTTTAGAGGCCGCTCCTATTCAGTTACCTGATGAATGTGTTGATTTTATGATTACCGACCCTTGCGCTGCGGCGCTTTCATTTTTGCATGACTCCACTCTTGTTGACAACATGAGCCCTCCACTGCTGGGAGGTATCCCCTTTGGCCAATTTTCTCCCGGGTTCATTGAACCCTACATCATCTGTGAGATAGTGTAATCACGCGACGAAGCGGAGCCAGGAATGAGGAATTGGAACACCCAGCAACAGCGGGTGGTCTGGAAACCAATTACTATGGCAGCCATGGAATGGATGAAATTGCAGCGGGAGGCATACCAGCGAATGCTGAATGATCAGAAGCTATTGAAAGATCCTATGGCAGTATTGGAAAAGGCCTTTGCCAGAGGGTATAGTATAGAGGCAGAGAATAATGTGCTGATCATAGAGGCTACGCCCCCACTTCCACTGATTTATACCATGCCTGAGAACTTTGGAATGGAATTGGCTGCGAGAGCCAGAACGGAACTGGGGAGGGCGTGGCTAAGCTGCATGAGTATATGAATGCTGGGGAGTCTCAAAGGAGATGGCTACAGCTACACCTCTTCTTTCACAAGAGCATCCAAGAGCTCTCTGTCTGTCGCCTGCTCAGTCGGTCGCAGTCGGTCTGGAAGTCTGGCGATTGGACCAACTGAAGGAGGTTCTGTCCGGAAAAGGACTTTGAAGCCAAAGAGTATCACGGCACCAGATACACATGACCCCACTCGTCATCCGACCCCTGTTCCTGTCATTTCTCCCGCAATCCCTTCCGTTGCAACTCCCATACCTCCCATTGTCACCCCAGAACCATATGTCCACCAGTCCCACTGCCACTCCCTGACCACTGTTTTATCATATCCTTCCACCTGCTCAGGGCCGCGGCACCGGGAATTTTTGAACTGGCACGACTCCCGCAAGAGCGAGCACCCCCGCCTCCATCACTAGGAAATCCAATTCCCATGACACGGGACACCTGCCTAATCAGTCCCTTAGGCACCGGTGATTTCCTCTGCACCTTCAGAGCCAACTCTGCCCCATGTGCTCCACACGATCATGAGTGGTGGGTCAGATAGCGAAGACGTGTTCCGTCTATCAGGCGGCAAATCGGAAGACACCTGGATGGGGTAGATTTGTTAGGACTCATTTGGGTGCAGGAAGGGATCCCGGACCCTGTGGAAGCACAGAAGAAGGGAGAAGGATGGAGATGGACGACCAACATGTTGGTATTGTGGGTGATGGAGGCATACTGGGCCCCCAATGTAACCCCTGCACTGTCCAGAGCTTCAGGCATTTCTGCGGATAGGTCAGGCGGCTCCTAACCCAACTCGTGAGAGTGGGCAACGCCGTGTTCTACCACCGGCATCAGTACTATCACGGGCTAACTCCCCCGGGAATGGCAATCAGGATGGCCAGGGAGAACGGTTTAAAGGGTATGATAGAACCCGGGAAACCCCAAGTGGAACCGCTGTGGCCAGTGGAGACGGAAATGTGGTACCTGGCGGTGGTACTGCGGGAGCGGGAGGAGATCCCGTGGACTCTGACCATGACAGTTCAGATGATGATTATGCCGATTCTCTCCCTGACTTGACACGCGGTCACAGCTCTCGAAAGGATGATTGGAGCGACGAGTAAAAACGCCGGTGCAACCGCTGTGCCAAGAAGCTATCACAGGAACTACGGAGTCGATCAACCCTGAGGCCATCCGGGTGACAGCGGCAGAGGAAGCAGGAAAAGCTGAGTAGCATTCCGGACTTCAATGAAAAGGTCAACAAACTCGCCAGCTTCCTGACGCGGTTCAAACTTAAGTTCGAGTATTTTGCTGGATGCCGGTTGACCAATATGGACAAGGCAAACCTTCTGATTCCACTTGTCGAAGACACCGCCCAAACATAGTATCTCTGGCTGCACTCCCACATCAACAAGGAGGCAGCCAAGAGTACGTGAGGCCCTGGTCACAATGGTAACCTATTGACAACGTAGAAAGGATTCCAGGAACGGCGCAAATAAGGTTTCAGCAGTGGGCAAGCGCAACCAGACCGCTCCCTTCGCGAGTGACGAGATGTGGTGATGGAGCCACATCATATCGATGACTACCTGGACAAGATAATTGACTACATGTATAAGCTTGGCTATGCAGACCCCATGCAGGTACAAGATAAGGTACGTTCTGGTATTACCCAAGTGGTTCGCAATGGATGGGCACGCAAGGAGCCCCATCTAACCGACTGGAACAACTACCTTGATCTTCTTCAGAAAGTTGGATACATGCTGGAAGACAATACCCGGTTCGGTAACCATGTTATCCACCCTGTCCAACAGTCTCAGCCAACAGAGAAGAAGGACGATTGATCATCAACTTCCGGATGTTTAAAAAGAAGGACAAAGGTTTGGGCAGACAGAACCAGAGGCCTGCCAAACCTACTAATTTCAATGCGGAGAAACTGGCAAAGCCGGCGACCAGTGAGTATGCAATAGAGTATAAGGAAATCCCGTCGACTTTGACCGAAGATTGGAGAAAGCACAACCAGTGCACCAAGTGTTGACAAACAGGTCACTTCGGGAGAAAGTGTACTGTGGTGTCCGCAGTTGTTAGTTCGTCCAAACAGGCCCAGCAGTTGAAATGGTGAGCCCCGGTAAACGACCTCTTGGGTATGGAAAAGCGGCTAGAGCCCATCGAAGTGCCACCTCCGGCTTCCTTGTCAAAGATACTTGAAGTCCGCCAGGCAGCACCTCAAATTATGGAGGTTGATACTGCAGGCTCAGAATAGGCAAGAATCCTTTCCACTGAAGGTAAAATCTTACTAACCTATATCCGCAGACCCATGAGGGATGGATGGAAAGGGACCCTAGAAGTGGCTTGACGGATGGGTAGGTACTCCTCTACTGCATTAACGACCCTGATACTGTCTACACCCAGGAGGCAGGGGCAGGTAGATGTTGTGAGCCATGTGTGGTGAAATGGGCTATCTTTCCTTTGTTGGGTTTCTCGTTATCTCCTTGGTTCTCATTATAGGTATTCCTTTCCGGATTTCCCTGGCAGGATGGGCAAGTCATAGTACATTATTTCGGTTGTGGCAGGGTGAGGTCTTACTGCCAGAGATGGTGGATATTGGGGAAGCGAGGCTACTTCGCTTGGAACCGGTCTGACAGTGGACGTCTACCCGCCTCGGAAAAATTTCTTATGTTTGGGTATAAGCGGAACTGGTTCACACTGTACTTGATCAAATAAATACTGTTATTTTCAAGTTTACCTGAGCAGGGTTTAGTACCTGAAAGCATGCCGGTGTGATGGTAAACGCACTACATATTGATAAAACAAATCCCAATCCCTTAACGTTTACTGACCCATTGTTGCCACTCTTGTCAAAAGGCAAGAGATCAAAATTAGAAGCCAAGATGACTAAGTCCCTAAGACAAGCGAAGAGGCAGAAGCATGACAACTTGCCTCTTCATACCAAGTCTATCTAGCTACAGGTAAAGTTAGGCTGGAAGGTTGGAGCTAGACAGGCAAGTGCAGAAGTGCTCCTGCTACTCGATAGTGGAGCTACTGGGCCGGCGCTTTAGTAGCCGGTGGGTTAAGCAGACTCAGGCACCTTCCGTATGACGAAAGGTGCATGTGCCAATAAGCGATACCAGCGGCATTCACATTCCTGGATCAGGTCTGCACTATACCAAATCATTGGAGATGAGAATAGGTGACCACCATAATGGGGTGCCGTTTGAAGTCGCGGACATGCCCGACCCCAACCTGGCTGGGTACCTACCCATGTCTTGGTTGAAGGACGATAACCACGACATTGATTGGAAAATGGGACCACTAACCTGGGGCTCAGATTTCTGCAAGGCCAATTGACTAGCAGAGCCGAGGCAGCTAGTGTTCATGACCGATGAAGAGTCACTAGCCGAAGACCCTAGTAATGTGTACCAGTTAGGAATTGTACAATTCTCCAATGAGGAAGGTGCCCACATTACGGTTAAGCTACTCAGCCAGTGTAAGCACTAGGGGGATATCTTCCATGAAGAACGGATTGAGGCCCTGCCGGAATACAGGAAGTATGACTACGCGATCAAGTTTCAACCCGGGACTCAACTTCAATTTGGGCCCATCTATCCGTTATCGGAAATGGAGCGTGAGGCACTGCACGAATACCTCAAGGAAATGCTATGAATGGGCAAGCTACAGTGATCTGGTTCTTCGGCAGCAGCCCCTATCCTCTTTGTGCCAAAACCAGATGGTACATTGCGACTAGCAATAGATTACCGAGGGCTGAATAAAATCATGGTTCAAACTAAGTATTCTCTACCGCTGATGAATGAACTGCGAGACAGGTTAGGAAAAGCTGTTGTGTTCACCATGTTGGATATGAAAAATGGCTACTACCTTCAGAGGATAGCAGAAGGTGAGCAATGGAAGACAGCCTTCTGGTGCAGATATAGACTGTATGAGTACACAGTCATGCCATTTGGGTTATGTAATGCCCTGGCAACTTTCCAGAGCATGATAAATGAGGTCTTCCGGGATCTCATGGATGAAGGAGTCATTGGAGAATATGGATAACATCCTGATCTACTCCGAAACCATGGAAGAGCCTGTTGTGATGGTAAGACGTATGGTGAAGATATTGGGGAACGCCAGACTAGGCGTAAGCATGAAGAAGTCCAGTTTCCACCAACGGGAAGTCGAATTCTGCCGATACAAGATCTCTGATATGGGGATCCCTATATGGTCGCAGAAGGTGCCAACAATCAGGGATTGGGCACCTCTGACATGCATGGTCGACAGCCAAAGCTTTGTGGGCTTCGCCAACTTCTATTGTCGGTTCACAGAAGGTTCCAGCAAGATAGCAAAACCTCTAATGGACTTGACGAAGAAACATCTCCGATGGGAATAGACACCTGTAACTGGTACGTGTACTAGGTTACATTTCATGTTTGGTTTCACCGTATCGTTTGATACTGGTATTGTTTCGTGTGCTATTGGTTGATACACACCATGTTTTGGTATATCACTCATACTGGAAATAAGCGATATCCTGTATTTAAAGACTGCTGATTTCCACCATGGAAACAGCACACTTCGACTGACCATATACTAAATATACTTGGTTGAATGGTTACTCCTTTGATCTCCTATTACACCCTTTCGAAGCCTGCTTTAGTAAGCAGCGCTCGCTTCTTGCTGATCAACAAGCCATCTGCTCCGATTGCACCGCTAGGTGATTAGGGCCCGCCCGAACACCTTACAACACGGGCTTGTCAGCAGGCCTTCAACCATTTGAAGGAGTCATTCCCGTCCAAAACTATCCCCACACATTTTGACCCTGAATGGCCAACTAGGCTGAAAACCGACGCTAGTGACTTAGCATTAGTAGTCTTTCTCTCCCAGTTCTACGAAGATGGGAGATGGCATCCAGTGGCCTACCATAGTCAGAAGTTTCACCCGGCGGACATTAATTATGATGTCCATAGCAAGGAAATGACTGGCATCGTGGCAGCATTCAAGGAATGGAATCATCAGCTATGCTCGGTAATGGACCAATTGGTGCTCTGTACGGATCATAAGAATTTAGAGTACTTTAATACTCCCAATGTCCTTGACCAAAGGCAGCATTGCTGGCCTGGGTTCCTGCAGGGTTTCACTTCAAGGTGGTTTACCAAGAAGGGCAGTTGAATGAGAGGGCAGAGGCTTTGTCACAGCGCAGTGACTACCACTCTGGAGGGGGGACTGATTTTCTGCGACAGGCATTTTTTCTCCTAGCACGGTGGGTTGGGAGCGAGGAACGGGACATCTTACAACCACAGGTGTTCCAGGTATGCCAAGGATTTTCGCTCCAGTCTTCCTTCTCGAATCAAGGGCAGGTAGCGATACAGGAAGACCAGGAATGTTTAAGAATCCGGAAGGGAACGACTGCCGGTAACAAAGAAGTTGAACAACATTTCATGCGGGAAAAGGGCTTTCTCTTGTATAAGAACAGGTGGTATGTTCCCAAGGGTCAGAATCTGGAGCAAACAATAACGATGGCTGAACATGTTTACCGAATCGCGGGACACTTCGGGATTGACAAAACCATTGCTAGGATTAGGACTAACTTCTATTGGCCTAAGATGGGCGGGTACCTCACCAATTATGTGTGGATATGTGATGCGTGGCAAAGAAATATGACCAGCAGGGACAAGAAGTTTGGTCTACCAGAACCTATTGATGATCCTATGAGCCCTTGAACTGCGATTTCAATCGACATTATTGTAGTGCTTCCAGAGTCCGAAGGATATACCAAGATGTGGGTCATCGTGGACAGATTCTCAAAAATGGGGTACTTGATACCCCTGACCACTGTGGTATCAATCAAGGAGCTCACCTTGATATTCCGGAAGGAAGTTTGACATCTTTGCGGACTGCCAGAGTCAATCATCTTCGACGAAGATAGCCGTTTCACATCCAAGTTCTGAATGGGTCAGATGCACTTGTTGCAAGTAAAACTAAATCTTTTGACTGCATTCCACCCAGAGACTGATGCACAAACCGAAAGGGTTAATCAGACAGTGGAGTGGTACATGCGTAGCTACCGTTCCTACCAACAGGATGATTGGGTTTCGCTCCTACCCCTTGTGGAGTATACTTACAACACCTCGACATCAGAATCTACCAGGTTCTTACCATTTGAGATCAATTATGGGTTCACCCCACGCACTAAGTGGGCGGGCATAGTGTCTGGTAATCAAGGAATAGACCCTAACCGGGAGCTCTTGTTTAAGGAATGGAAAGGAACCTGGCAAGAGATTTGAGAAACGATTCAACGGACACAGGAAAGGCGATTGAAATAGCACAAAAGGAAAAGCCTGCCATCACTGGACTATATTACCTTAGAGGATCTGGCCACTGGGCAGGCAAAGAGAGGGGACCAGGTGATGTTAAAGGGAAAGAACATAGGCACAAAGCGTCCAATGGAGAAGCTGGACCACCAGATGTTTGGCCCTTTTGTGGTCAAAGTTGCGAGGGTACTGGTGCTTACGAACTCCCCCTGCCCACTGGCTGGAGCATCCACCTGGTCTTCAATGTCACATTGCTCGAACCATACCATGAGGGTCTGGGATCGATTACGGTCAAGGAGGTCCATATCCTGGAACTTGTAGAAAATGAGCCAAGTTACCTTATCGAAGCTGTTGTGGACAGTCGATGGTGTGGTGGAGCTAAGACGAAGTTCCTGCTGCGCTTTGTCCAGTATCTGGTTTCATGGGAAGGCTATGGGGCTAAGGGGAACTCATGGGAGCCATATGAGATGCTAGAAGGGACAGTCTTACAGGCCATTCTGGATTTCCACAAAAGATGTCTGTACAAGCCTGGGGAGGATTGGGCCTTGAGAGAATCAAATCGGTGAAGTAAGAGATAAAGCTAGCGGCACGGGACGGACCGTTGAGGAGAGGGGACTGATGTAAGGACCCAGCATCCATGAGCTATGGCAGTCGCAACCTACACCCACAAAGGTAGCCCACAGTGGAACTGGTAGGAACCAGCAGTCAAGTAAGTACTTGACTCACGGAGACCCAATAGCCGGAGCTCCGAGCTGAACAGAAGCGGTGTCCACATACTTAGGGACCTCTGAAGGAGGCAGTTACTCTGCTATGCCGCGGAACTGAAGAAAGGTCCGAAGTGTCTATCTCCTGCAATGGGTTAGATAGGGTAATAGGAAAACGTTATCTTGTCCACTCGGCAAGGTTACCCTATCCTCACAACCAGGTTACCCTGCCCAAAGTCCTGGGTTACCGGACCTTTCAATACAAAGTCCTGTGGGCAGTTCGGGAAGAATGACAGGAATGTTTGTCATATGAAGCCTGACATAATACTAGAATCTGGGGTTCCGGGAGATGCTATTGGGGGAGCAACCCAGCTCTGAAGAATCTGTAAATTGGAGACATTATTCCTATCATACCCCTCTGGCTCTGTCTTGAGGGCCAGATGTCATGGGCAAACGGTTGTGTGGTTGTGTGCAGTGTAGCAAAGAAGGATCTTTAGAGACCTGCTTGCAACACCATATATGTTGCTGATGTCCGGTCGACCATAAGCTGTTCGCAGGATATATAATGGGCATAGGGTAGAAGATGGAATCCCTCCTCCAAGTTGTTCGCAGTAAAGCAGGCAAAAACCAGCGGAGTTAATGGGAGTTAACCGTGGGGGTCCCGAAGATAGTCCCAGGTGGTGCCCTGGCGGCTGGGCGAGTTTACACCTTCCCAGCCGCAAAGAGTCCCCAACACCATGGGCTCTGAAAGGGAACTGCAGAGACACTGAAAGCATGATTCCTACCATAGGTAAGGTGGATCCGAGGTAGTCGTCATGGGTAGCGCCCATTGGACCCCTCCCGGATCACCATACGCTGCGGAGGACACCGGAAGCTGGAGAATCATACCTGGTAGATAGATAAATGCCTCACGGTAGCTTCCAGGGTCAAGTAGAGAAAAGATCCATCTGGGAAGGGTGTCATAGATAGTCTAGTTCATGAGGTGTCTTGACTGCTAGCCACTGGCGAGACTCCGATGTGAAGGGGTTTACACTCCGGAGGGCAAAATGGAACTGTAGCGCGGAAAGGATAACCGTATAAGGTGAACTCCAACTAGACTGTGTGGACCCATGCATGCCTTAAAGGTGAGCCAGGAGACATGTCGGACGACCCTTAGCGGAGAAGGGTCAGCCTGAATGGTTACAGTAAACTGATAGGGTAATTTCTGCTATCAGATAAAACTACTTGAATGTCTATGCGAGAACTCTCCTACTCCAACAATGAATCCTCCCGAGACCTTAATTGAGTGAGGCATCAGGCTTAACGATATTAAGTTTTACCATTTACTTTGCTCTTGCATCTGTGTGAACCTTTGGCAATAAGTGAAGTGGTTCGCTGTGGTTGGGGCCTTGGGATCGATCTTCCTAGGGGTGCCCCCATTACAGCATTCTAGATATTCACAGCTTTATGGGCTATGCCAGCTTCTATTCATTGCTCCTGGAAGGTTTCAGCACGATGGCGAAACCTCTAACGGACTTGACAAAGAAGGGTGTCGGATGGGAATGGACTGCTGCATGTGCACAGGCCGTCAATCATTTGAAAGAGGCGCTTATGTCCAAACCTATCCTAGTACCTTTTAGGCCTGAACGGCCAACGTGACTGGAAACCAATGCTGGTGACACTGCATTAGGAGCTGTCCTCTCTCACTTGTGTCAAGAGGAGAGATGACATCCAGTGGCCTACCATAATCGGAAATTTCATCCAGCCGAGCTTAATTATGATGTCTATGACAAGGAAATGATGGGCTGTGTGGCGGCATTGAAGGAATGGGATTATTGGCTACACTCAGTAATGGACCAGTTGGTGATCTGTATGGGTCATAACAATTTGGAATACTTTATTAGTACCAAGGTCCGCAACTGTAGGCAGCATCCTTGGACTGAGTTTGTAACTGATACGGGTTACTAGATTGTTTTATGTTTGGTTTCACAGTATCGTTTGATACTTGTATTGTTTTGTCTGCTATCGTTTGATACATACATTGTTTTATGTTTGGTTTCACAGTATCGTTTGATACTTGTGTTGTTTCGTGTGCTATCGTTTGATACAGGCATTGTTTTATGTTTAGTTTCACAGTATCGTTTGATACTTGTATTGTTTCTTGTACTATAGGTTAATACACACATCGTTTTACAATATCGCTCATATGGGAGGTAAGCGATATGCTGTATTTAAAGACCGCTGATTCCCGCGATGGAAACAGCCGACTTTGACAGACAATATTCTTAATATACTTGGTTGAACGGTTACTTCATTGATCTCCTATTACATCCCGTTCGAAGCCTACTTTAGCAAGTAGCACTCGCTTCATGTGGACCACGAAGCCATCTGCTCCTATGGTACCGCTACGTGACTAGGGCCTGGCCCTAACACGTTACAGAGTTCCTGCAACTGTTTAACTTCAAGGTGGTTTACCGAGAAGGCTAGTGGAATGGGAAGGTGGATAGTTTGTCGCAGAATAGGAACTATGGCCCTGAACGGGGGAGTCATTTTCCACCACAGTCACTTTTTCCCCCCTCGCAGTGGTTTGGGAGCCAGGAATGGGACACCTTGCGACCACAGGTGTTCCAGGTGTGCCAAGCCTTTCTGCGCCAGTCCTCTTTTTGGGATCAACTGTGGGTAGCCTTAAAAGAAAACCAGTAATACTTAAGAATCCTGAAGGCAAGGACTGCCAGTGACAAAGAGGTTAACTGGCACTTCACAACCGAAAAGGGCTTACTCCTGTACAAGAACAGGTGGTATGTCCCCTAGGGTCAGGATCTAAAGCAGGCAATCATAGAGGCTAAACATGACTCCCCCATCGTGGGACACTCTGAGAGTTGCAAAACCATTGCTAGAGTTAGGGCTCACATGTATTGGCCTAAGATGGACAAGCATATCACCGACTATGTGCGAACATGTGATGCGTACCAAAGAAATAAGCCCATCAGGCACAAGATGTTTGGCCTGCTGGAACCTATTGAGGTTCCTATGCGGCCTTGGCCAGCGATTTAAATGGACTTCATTGTAGCGCTGCCAGAGTCACAAGGGTATAGCAAGATCTGGGTCATTTCAGGCAGACTCACGAAAATGGCACACTTTATCCCCCTGACCGCCCAGGTACCGATCAAGGTGCTTGCCTTGATATTGCTAAAGCAAGTTTGGCGCCTGCAGGGGCTCCTAGGGTCAATCATCTCCGACCGAGATAGCCAATTCACATCTAAGTTCTGGCTGCGTGTGATGCAGTTGTTCCAAGAGAAACTAAATGTTTCAACTGCATTCCACCCTGAGCCTGATGGGCAAACCACGAGGGCTAATCAGACACTGGAGCAGTACTTACATAGCTACTGCTCCTACCAACAGGATGGTTAGGATTCCCTACGACCCCTTGCGCAGTATGCATACAACCTCTTGACGTCGGAATCCACCGGGTTGCCACCATCTGAGATCAATTGTGGATTTAACCCACGGACAAAGCGGCCCCGTAGAGTCTCTGATAATTAAGAGATACACCTTAGGAGTAAGCTCCTGGTCAACGATTGGTAAGGAACATGGCAAGAGAGGCCAGACACGATTCAACAGGGACAGGAAAGGCAACGGAAATAGCAGTACTAGAAAAGACTGCCATCACCGGACTACATCCGCGGGGAGGAGGTGGCCACTGGGTGGGCAAAGAAAGTGGACTCTGTGATGTAGAATAGAAAAAACATCTTCATGAAGCATCCAATGGCGAGGCTGGACTGTGGAATGTTTCGCCCTTTTGTGATTAAACGTCGAGTAGGTACCCGAGCATGCGATCTCCAACTGCCCACCAGAGAGAGCATCCACCAACTTTTCAGTATCAGATTGTGCGAACCATATCGTGAGGATCCAGAATCAGGTAGGGTCAGGGAAGTCTACAACCTGGAACTCGTAGACTATGAGCCCAGTTAAGTTATTGTAGCTGTTGTGGACAGTCGATAGTACAGTGGAGCAAAGGCGCGGTTCCCATCGCACTTGCTCCCGCACCAGGTTTTATGAGAAGCCTATGGAGCTGTGGAGAATTCATGGGAACCCTATGAGATGCTACAAGGAACAGGCTTACAGGCCATTCTGGATTTCTGCCAAAGATATCCGTCCCAGCCAAGGGACGGCAGGGTCTTGTCAGAGTCAGATCGTGGAAATAAGAGACAATGCTAACAGTCTAGGATGGACCGTAGAGTAGAGGGGAGTGATGAAACGAGGCAGTATACACGAGCTACGGCAGCTGGAACCTCCACCCATACAGGTAGCCAGGAGGCGAACTGGCAGGAACCAGCAGGCAAGTAACCGCTTGACCTAGGGAGACCCTATAGCCCAGACTCCACGATGAACAGAACCAGCTGGCAAAGTACTAGGTACCTGCCCACACCCCGGAGTGGTGTCAGTGTACTTAGGGACCTCTGAAGGGGCACTTACTCAGCTAAGCCGGCTAATGGGATAAAGGTCAGAAAGGTCTATGTGCGGCGACAGAATAGACAGGGTAACAGGGAAAAGTCATGTTGTTCACGGGACCAGGTTGCCCTACCCTCATGATCAGGTAACCGTGCCATGGGTCTCGGGTTACCCTGTTTAAAGTTCTGAGTTACCCTACCTTTGAATATGAAGTCCCTGGGGGAGTCAGAAAAATGACCGGAATGTTTATCACGCGAAGCCATGCATACTACTGGAATCTGGGGTTCCAGGAGATGCTATTGGGCGAGCTAAGCAGCCCTGAAGAGGCTGTAAATTGGAGACGTTATTTCGATCAAAGCTCTCCGGCCCCGCCTTGAAACCTGGAGGTCATGGGCAAACGGCAGCGCTGTTGCATGCAGTCTGGCAAAGATGGATCTTCGCAGACCGGCTTGCGACACCCTATACGTCGCTGCCATCCAGTCGACCGTAGCCTGTTCGCGGCATGTATAGGGCCGCGGAGGGTGGAACGTCGTGTACCTCCCCCAAGTTGTTCGGAGTGAAACAAACCAAAGCCAGAGGAGTTAGGGGCGTTAACGGTGGGGGTCCCAGGGGTACTCCCAGGTAGTGCTGTGACGACTGGGGGAGGTTTACAGCTACAAAGTCCAAGAGTGTCCCCAACACCGCAGACTCCGTATGGGAACTGCGGAAACACTGATGGCATGGTTCCTACTACAGGCAAGGTGGGTGCGAGCTAGTGGTCCTGGGTAGCGCCCCTGGGAACACTCCCGGACCACCTGATCCTGCAGAAGACACCGGAAGCCCGAGAATCGTAAATAACAGATACTTAAACCACTCACATTACCTTCCATGGTCAAGTAGAGATGCATGCATATGGGAAGGGTGTCATAGACAGTCCAGTTTATCCAGTATCTTGACTGTTAGGCACTGGCAATACACCGATGCCAAGAAGGCTTTCACCCAGGTGGGCAAACTGGAAATGCACCACAGAAACGATAACCGCATAATATGAATGCCGACTAGAGTCTGTCCACACATGCAGGCCTGCAGGGTGTGCCAGGAGATGTGTCGGCCCACTCTTAGCGGAAAAGGGTCTGCTCGAATGGTTGGAGTAAACTGATAGAGGAATTCCTGGTATAAGATAAAACTAGCTAAAAGTCTTTGTGCGAACTCCCTTACTCTGACAATCAATCCTCTCGAGAACTTAATTGAGTGAAGCGTTATGCTTAACGATATTAAGTTTTACCGCTTAGTTTATTCTTACATCTGTGCGAACCTTTTAATGATAAGTTTGAAGTTGTTCAGTGCAGTCGCCACCTTGGGATCCATCTTCCTAGAGGCGCCCCCATTACACACCATAAGAATCATACTTTTAGTGCCCTCAAACACCCCTCACAGAGGTTACAGCATAGCAGCACATTTACACTTGGTAGCTATAGAACTCTTGTACCTCTCTCCCGCACTACTTGGGACTATCTCTGAGACCCCCAAGGTCTGGCTCCTCTAACCCTTTCCATTCCAGTTCATTTCACTCTAAACAACCAACACAAGATATTCTACCTCCTCACCTGTGCCTCCTCAGATATCCTTTCAAATAGTGTACCATTGTGCAGAGAGCTAAAGCATAAATGGTATTACAAGTGTATCTGTAAAGGTTCTTCTTTGCTAGATTCCACTCAACTAAACAACCCTTCGCCCATAGCATTTTGGACTCAAGGTGGAAGTGGCGGAATATAACAGAAGTAATGCCTCCAAGTTACAGCTTTCTCACAGCTGGGTAGCCCAACCAATATTGTCTCTGAGAATCCCAGATTCATGGCTTATACACAACTTCACATGAGCAACATTCTGGTCAAGTTTTCCTATATCTCTGCAAGATCTTTTGCTTCAAGGTTGGGTGCCTCATGGCCTTAACTGGGTAACCTGATGTGCAGGGCAAGGTAACTTGACTCACAAGCCACGGTGATCCTACCTGGATGTCAGGGTATATTTATCCTATTACTCTGCCTACTCCTTCCACCAAGTTAGACACTTGTAACCTTTCTCCATTTACCCTGCCTAGTAGTGCCACTTGCCTACATGAGACTCCTCAGTCTGCCAACATTGATCATGCCTATCTACTAGGAATTGAACTATCTGAGTACCTCGCATCTTACTGATTTATTGGCAGACCCTCCCAATAGGGTACCTATAAGGTCAGCAGTTACTTGCCTGCCTGTTCTTACTAGTTGACTGTCTGATCACCTGGACTAGTATAGTTTTGTCTTGCCATAACCCATGTATACTGTATCATTACAGTAGGGGAGTTCTCGTATAGATTTAAGTAGTTTGAATTTATGCTACAAACTCTAACATTGCTTTGCTCCAACTCTTGAAGCCCACCCTTTTCTGCTAAGGGTTCTCCCACACTTCTTCTATATCCTTGTGGGTCATGCATGTATTGACACACTCTACTCAGTAACCTTCCTATATAGTTTGGTTTCTGTATTGCATAACAATCATAGTGGCCAGAATACAAACCTCTTTACACTGGTGTCTTACTAGTAGCCCAGTGTCAAGTCATCTAAAAGAACTAGCCTTTTGCAAATACCTTCTCATATATTCCTCATCTATATAAGTTCCTGTTGACTTCTCTAGTCTATGAATTCTGTCTACCTCTATCAAGCCAACAGCCAATAGAGCTTCGCTTAGTAAGGCGTCCAGTGTGCTGATCCAATAGGCACTATCTAATTGGTATGAGGAGTAGATTATGTTTCATGTTTTGTTACATATGATGATTTTATGCTTGTTGTGTTTCAAAGGTATTGCTTGATACTTTGAATGTTTTATCTTTTGTTTCATAGTATTGTTTAATACATGCTATGTTTCAAAGGTATCACTTGATATTTCAAATATTTCTTGCTTGATTTAAGGGTATTTTTTGGTACTAGTTATATTAGAAAGGCATTACCACATACTTTGAAAGGGAATTTGTTATTGCCTGTACTGCAGATGACTGAGGATTTGTATTTCAAGACCACTGATTCTATGATGGAAACAGTAGACTTTGACACACAGTATTGTTAATATACTTGCTTGAACCATCACCTCTTGATCTCCTATTGTACTCTCTAAAAGCCTTTTTTCAGAATATACAGCTGTTGTCTCTAGTCCACCAAGCAGGCCACCTGTTACTCCTTTACATGAGACATCATTAGCACCCCATATGTGAACAAGTTAGATACTACGCATGACCATCATGATCAAAACTGCCTCAGTCATGATAAGGACTATCCTTATGGTATCCTTAAACTTTGCTCACAAAGGCTACGGCCATGCAGTTCATTTATCATTGATTAGCATCAAACTCCCACTATCACCTATGACAGCACCTGGGACCACCATAGGGACTTCAATGGCAAGCTTCTACTATCTGTGTCAATTTTAGTCTGTTGTACTCAACAGAACTTAGAGAAGGTACTTGACCCTCTCACTTATACCCTCTACTATACCCTGCCAACATTTTACTGTTAGACTAATAGCCATAGTACATGTAGTATTATGAGAGTATCTCCAAAAGGTAGCTTTTGCCAGTCTGCGCACAACTATAGAACTGTTTGCCCATGATATCCGGGACTCAAGGCAGAACTAGAGGTTCATGATAGGAATAATGGCTCTAATTTACTACTTCCTCAATGCTCTATAGCCTGACCAATACCATTCTCAAAAATCCTAGAGTCAGGAACTGTATATAGTTTCACATGATAAACAATCTAGTGATTTTTCTCAAAAGTCTACTAGAGACATTGTGGTGCAAGGTAGTGTCCCACTGGGTCATAAACACAGTAACCTGAGTCCCATGGCAGGGTAACAAGACTCCCAAGATAGGGTAATTCTACCAGTATGTTCAGGTAACTTTATCCTCTTACCTGTTCTACTCCTTTAATGCAGTTAGCCACATGTAACTTCTCTCCAGCTACCTGCCCTAGCTGAGTAACTTGCGTTCCTCTGGTCCCTAACTATGGTGGCCTTACCCTTGTTCATATTAGATCTAAGTACTTACCTGTTCATAGCAGTACTCTAATTATCTAGTACTAGTGAGGTCAGTTGTTACTTACCTACCGCTTCCTACCAGTTGACCACTTGGTTATCTGTATAGGCCTCAGTTTAGGTTGCTATAACTCCTGTGCTGGGTTGTTACACCTGAAGACTAAACTCTGCACAAAGTTGCCCAAAATATAGATATCAATTTTGGTTGTCATATTAAGTATAATACCTTTCTGCAAGTACTACTCTCCCTCAGATAAGACCTAAAATAAAGCTAAAAATTATTTGATAATTTAGCTTGGATTGTCAAAGCATGCCATTCAACCAATAATATCTACCAAGATACTATTATTTAGAAGGAAAAACAGGATTTACCATATTTGGCAAAGATTAAGAAACATAAAGCTCAGACTCTGCTATTGGTCAATAAGAGGAATATCTAGTAAATACATGTGTTTCAAAAGTATCTATTCTATAGACAAGATCCTGCCAATAGGCATCTATCATATATTGTAAACACTCATAATATACTACGATTAGTTTATCAGAGACTTTTGTCAATACTTCGGGAACAATTCAGAATAGAGCAGAAAATGTGTATTCACAATTTGCTCTTGCATCAATTAGGACGAGAGGAATTATTGCACAGATCGTAAAAGAAATAATTGTAGGCACTTCCGATATTCATGCTTGAACATTCAATCCTGAATTATCACTTGAAAAAGAATTTTCTTCAAACTTCAGGATATGGAAGGTGTAGATATACTCTTTTTTGACAGTGTTACACTTTGTGTCATGACAAAATTGTCACATCTTTTTCTGAGAAACCTAGTATAGAGTTTAGTCTCTGGAACCATACCATCCCGATACTTGTATATTTTACAGGTACATACTTAAAGGTCTAAACAGTTATTAAATTGGTAAAGCGCAAACTACCCTTATAGATAACATATTGACGTGTTCCCCCAGTGGCGTACTACCTGTTTTCATGCACTTAGGCATAAATCTGCATGTGTTCGTACACAGGGCATATGGATACTTTTAAAAATAGGTAGTAGAGCTCAATGAAATGGGTAGGGTAGACTACAACTAGATCATAATCCGGAGAGTGAGGATGAGAGCGGACAGGGCTATTAAGAGAAGTAGGAGATGCATGGTGATGATCGCAACAACCAAGGCCACGGTATCTGCCAGAACGAAATCTGTATCAGGCGGGGTACTGCGGTAGTTGAGGCAGGCATGGATGTTGGTATAGGTATCAGTGACCTCTGGTGTGGCGTGTCTGCGTAGGGCCGGAAATATGGAATGGTCACACAAAGTCCTGATTGGGAAGTTAATAGCCATATATTAACGACTTACCCCTCCTCGTTCAAGTCCCTTCATCTGATCAAATCCCCTGTTCAGATCAGCCACTCACCCAAGGTGAAGAAATCACTCCTTTGTACTAAATGTTATACTAGTTGAAAAACCATTTTCCCTTGTTCCATGCCACAAAAGAATACATAAAACATAAAAGGGGATAAACCATCCCATCTGCAGTAGAGTTAAAAGGGAAACCTAGCTAGGAAAGGAAATGGGGAGGATGGAGAAAGATACCAAAAGATAAAAGAAAATGCAGAAAACATCCAATTTCACTGTCACTCCCCTGGAGCTATAATCCTCTTCCGGAGTGATGGACATGCTTAGCCCCAAGGCGGTTCTTGTATTCTTGCCCATTGCCACTAGTCCATGTCCTCCGATTCGATTATACACAGGTCCAACTACCATCCTAAGGAACAGGGTTACAGAGGTAAGCATCAGAACAAGTATCATGGCTGGTCACACGTCTACTATGTCCGCGCTGGGATGAGAATCCGCCGTCACCATCGCCCTCATCCAGTCTTTATTTTATTAATGAGAGCACATTTGTGGTTAGAACTAAAGGCATTATTGGTGGTTTGCTTAATGTCATGTCCAGCCGGCCTCGGGTCTTCGAATATGGAGACACTGTATTGGCAGAAATATCAAGCGGCATAGCCCATGATTGCAGTAGTTCTAAGACAGAAAAACCTGCATCCAGTTAATGAGGAGAGAAGGGAACTGAGGAATGAATGGCATGCAGGTGGGTGGAGTATACCACAGAATCACACCGAGATGGATGGCTGTTTTGTCCTCACCAGTTGTGGTGGGAAGCAATGCACATCCACCCTTTGTCTTGATTTTTTCAACCTTCTCTTTCACCTCTCCATCAGAGATCCCGCCACTAGTATAGCCAGTGACAGGAATGAAGGCAGCGAACCAGGGGATCTGCTTGCAGTCAGTTTCCCCTCCAGGATAAGAAACACGGAAGCATGTAAGAGCAAACATACAAAGAATATAGTATTAACATCAATAGCCCAGTATGGGTGCACAAGCATTTTCGTCCTCTGAAAGGGGGGTGCCTAGGTCAGGTATACCAGTGCCAGAACCTCAAACCGGCCTCCTGCATTGGCTCGACCATGGGATTCACTGGTGCTGATTCCTGACTCTCCTTGTTCCAAGGCTCAGGGAACTCTGACCACAGGTTTGGAGTGGATCGCGGTGGAGATGGGTAATGACCCAGCATGCCTGAGCTATGGCAGCCGGAACCTACACCCATACAGGTAGCTAGGAGGGGAACTGGTAGGGACCGGCAGGCAAGTAAGTACTTGACCTATGGGGACCCGATGGCCCAGGTTCCGAGAATGAACAGAATTAGCAGTCCAGGTACTTAGGTACCCGGATACACCCGGAAGCAGTGTCCGCGGACTTAAGGACGTCTGAAGTGGCAGTTAGCCAGCTAGGTGGGGTAACTGCGGAAAGGTCAGAAGTGTCAATCTCCGGCAACGGAATAGACAGGGTAACAGGTTAAATCACCTTGTCTACCGGACAAGGTTACTTTGCCCTCAGGGCCAGGTTACCCTGCCCAAGGTCCTGGGTTACCCGTACCGTTCAATGCAAAGTCTCCTGGGGAGTTCGGGAAAAATGGCCAGAATGTTTGTCGCCGAAAGTCATGCATAATACTGGAGTCTGGGTTCCGGGAAATACCATGGGAGGAGCTATGCAGCTCCGAAGAAGCTGCAAATTGGAGATATTATTCCTATCATACCTCTCCGGCCCCGGCCAGAGGCCCGGACGTCACGGGCTAAAGGTTGCGTAGTGGTGTAGAGTCTAGCAAAGAAGGATCTTTGCGGACCTGCTTGCAAACCCATATACATCGCTGCCGTCCAGTGGACCATAGGCCATTCGCAGGATATACAAGGGGCCATAGGGTGGAAGGTGGAGTACCTCTTGCAAGTTGTTCAGAGTTAAACAAACCAAAGCCGACGGAGTTAACCAGTGTTAACCGTGGGGGTCCCGCAGCTAGTCCCGGGTGGTGCCGGGGCAACTGCGAGGGTTTTACTCCTACCAAGCCCGAAAGTGTCCACAATGCCATAGGCTTTGTAGGAAAGTGCGGAGACCCTAAAACCATGATTCCTACGACAGGCAAGGAGGGTACGAGGTAGTGGTCATGGGTAGTGCCCATTGGACCACTGCTGGGCCACCATACCCTGCTGAAGACACCGGAAGCCCAAGACTCGTAAATAGTAGATAGATAACCCGCTTACGGTAGCTTCTGGAGCCAAGTAGACATCCATGCATATGAGAAGGGTGTAATAGATAGTCTAGTTCATGCAGCATCTTGATTGTTAGCCACCAGGGAGACGCCGATGCAAAGAAGTTTTCACTGCGACGGGCAAAATGGAAATACGCCCTAGGAACGATAACCTGATAAGGTGAACGCGTACTAGAGTGTGTCAATACGTGCATGCCTGAAGGGGGTGCCAGGAGACGTCTCGGACCACCCTTAACGGAGAAGGGCGTGGTCTAACGGTTGGAGGAAACTGATGGCGGAGTTTCTGGTGTAACGTCAAACTACCAGAAAAGTCATTGCGAGAACTCTCATACTCCCACAATCAATCCTCGCAACACCTTAATTGAGTGTTGCATCAGGCTTAAGGATATTAAGTTTTCCCGTTCCTTTACTATTACATCTGGTTGAAATCTTGGCAATATGTTTGCAGTTGTTCGGTGCGGTCACGACCTTGTGATCCATCTTCCTAGGGGTGCCCCCAGTACAGTATATCATTAAGCGACCTCCTCGCTTAACCCCTCTCCTCATTCCTTGTTTCCCTGTGCTTCGGCACTGGCCTTGCATGACCACTGGTAACCTGGCTTAAACAAGTAGCCCAAGGTAGACAGGGCCATAGCTACTACGGAACTTGGAACCCGAATAGAATACAACTCATGTTCAGACAATGATGGGCATGCTGCCCACACGTTTTGCAAGTCGGTTTTCACGGATTTTCGTGGCATTGGATCGGATGGCTGCCAGTTGCTTTTAGAGGCCGCCCCGATTCAGTTGCCCGATGCCTGTGTCAATCATATGATTACAGACCCTCCTGGTACGGGGCTCTCCTTTTTTCAACTCTCAACCCTTGTGCACAACCTGAGCTCTCCACCGCCGAGAGGTATCCCCTGCGGCCAATTTTCTCACGAGTTCCCCGCACCTTACATACTCTACGAGCTGGCCACGTCATTTAACGAAGCTAAGCCAGAAATGAGATATTCGAACAACAGGTAGCAGCAGGTATTCCGCAAACAGATTACTATTCCCGTGGTGGAAGGGATCAAAGTGTGGCAAGCGGCTTACCTGCAGATGCTTAACGAACAACAGGGATTGAAAGATCATATGCCAGCATTGGAAAAGGCTTTTGCCCGAGGCTATAGTATTGATGCTGCGAATGACGTGCTGATGATAGAGGCTGCACCTCCCCAGCCATTTATCCATAACAAAGCCAGGAACTACGGGATGGAATTGGCCATGCGAGTCAGAGACTAATGGTGCAGGGCGTACCCAAGCCCTGTGGGTATACGAATGCTGGAGAACCTCAAAGCAGATGGCTCCAGCTACGCATCTTTCTTCACGAGAGCATCTACGGGCTCCCGTTCCGTCCTCTCCTCAATTGCTTGCAGTAGTTCGGGAAGCCCAGCGATTGGACCAACTGATGGATGCCGTGTCAAGAAAAGGACGTTGTAGCCAAAGGGTATCACGGCACCAGATACACCTGACCCCACTCCTCCACCGACCCCTGCTCCTATTATTTCTCCCGCAACCCCTTCCTTTGCCACTGCCACACCTCCCATTGTCGCCCCCAGACCCACACCTCTCCCAGTCCCATTGTCAGTCCCTGACCACTCTCCTACCACATCCTTCCGAGTGCTCAGGGCTGCGTCACCTGGATATTTTGAACAGGTATGAAGCCAGCAAGAGAGAGCACCCACGGCTCCATTATTGGGAACTGCAATTCATGGACCTGGGACACCTGCCCGATCAGTTCCCTGGGCACCAGTAATTCTCTCTGCTCGTACAAAGCCCACGCTTCCCTCCGTGCTCCCCACAATGATGAGTAGCGAGTCGGATAGGCAAGACGGGTTCGGTCTCCTGGGCTGCAATTCAGAAGAAACCTGCATCGGGTGGATTCATAACCACTCATTGGGGTGCAGGAAGGGACCCTCAACCCTGGTAAAGTACAGAAGAAAGCAGACGGAAGGAGATGGACGACCAGCATGTGGGTATAGTGGGTCATGGAGGCCCACTGGGCCCCCGATGCAACCACGGAGGTGTCCAGAGCTTCAAGCAATTCTGTGGATAACTCAGGGAGCCCCAAACCCAACTCATGAGAGTGGGCGATGCCCTGTTCCGCCACCGACATCAGTACTATCAGGGCTAACCCCCAGAGGGATCGGAATGAGGATGGCCTGGAGGAACGGTTTGATGGGTACGACAGACCACGAGAAACCCAAAGTGGAAATGCGGGGGGTAGTGGAGATGGAATTATGCCACCGGGCGGTGGTAGAGTCGGAGCGGGATGAGATCGCGGGGACTCGGAGCATGACAGTTCGGATGATGATGCTGGCAATTCTCTTCCTGATATGCCCACTTCCTCGGCGCTCGCAAGGACGATTGGAGCGATGAGAAAAACCTTCGGTGGGACCGCCGTGCTAAGAAGCTATCAAGGGAACTCCAGAGCAGATCGAGCTCATGGCCATCCTCCAGAAAGTGGCTGAGCAAGCCAGAAAAGCTGGCCGGCATTCCGGCGCTTGAGGGAAAGGTTACCGAACTTGCCAGCTTCCTGAATCAGGTGGTGGTTAACTTTGACTATTTTGCTGGGTGCAGGTTGACCGATATGGACAAGGTAAACCTGGTCATCCCGCTTTTAGAAGACAGTGCCTGAACATGGTATCTCGGGCTACGCTCCCACATCAATAAGCAGGCACCCAAGCATGCTGGAGTTCCTGTTAACAACAGTAACCCATTGAGAACATGGAAAGGATTTACAGAATGGCTGGAACAGAGTTTCCGCGGTAACCAAGTCGAACGAGACCGATCCCTTCTCAGGTGGCGAGACCTAGTGATGAAGTCACATCACATCGATGAGTACCTGGACAAGATAATTGACTACATGTATAAGCTTAGCTATACAGACCCAGTGCAGGTGCGAGATAAGGTACGGTTGTGTATTACCCAAGAGGTCCTGAATGCGTGCGCACTCAAGGAGACCTATCTGACCGATTTGAACAACCAGCCTTATCTTCTTCGCAAAGTTGGACATACGTGGGTAGCCAACGCCGGTTTCAGTAACTGTGTTGTCCGTCGGGCCCAACGGTCTGAACCAATGGATAACAAGGACAACAGGTCATTGACTTCCTGAAGTTTTGAAAAGAAGGAAAAAGATGTAAGCAGACAGACCCAGAGGCCTGCCAAACCTACTAATTTGAATGCAGAGAAACAGGTAAAGCCGGGGACTTCTGGGTATGCAATAGCATATAAGGAACTCCCCTCGACTTTGACCGAAGGTTGAAGAAAGCACAACCAGTGCACCAAGTGTGGACAAGCAGGTCACTTCTGGGGAAAGTGTACCGCAGCGTCCCCAGTTCATTACTTCATCCAAACAGGCTTGTGGGTTTAAACAGTCAGCCCTGGTAAGCGAGCCTCTGGGAACGGACAAGTGGCTAAAGAGCACCAAAGCGCCAGCTCCGGCTTCCTCATCGAAGATACTAGAAGTCCGACAGTTCCCAGCTCAGATTATGGAGGTTAATACTGACGGCTCAGAATAGGTGAGAACCCATTCCGCTTAAGGTATAACCTTACTAACACGTATCCATAGACCCATCAGAGATGGAGGGAAATGAACTCAAAAATGGCTTCAACGATGGGTAAGTACTGCACTACTGAATAACGACCGTGATACTGACTATACACAGGTGGTGTGGGCAGATAATTGTTGTAGGCCTTGGGCGGAGGACTGTGCTATCTCTCCTTTGTTGGGTTTCTCGTTATTCCCTTTGTTCCAGTTATATGTATTTCTTTTAGGATTTCCTTAGCTGGATGGGCAAGTCGTAGGAGATTATGTCGGTTGAGGCTGGGTGAGGTCTTACTGGGAGAGACGCGCGACATTGGGGAGGCAGGAATGCTTTGCTTGCAATCGGTCCGACCGTGGACCTCTACCCACCTCGGGGAAAGTCGTTATGTTTAGTACAAGCAGAATTGGTTCTGGCTGGACTTGATCAAATAAGCAGTGTTATTTCCAGGTTTACCTGAGGAGGGTTTAGTACCCGAAATCATGCTGGCATGCTAGTAAACACCGCAGCTATTGATAAACGTATCCCAATCCCTTAACGTTTACCAACCTGTTGTGGCGGCTCTTATGTCGAAAGGCAAGAGATCAATATTAGTAAGCTAAGGTGACTAAGTCCCCAAGACAAGCGAAGAGGCAGAAGCATGACCACTTGCCTTGTCATACCAAGTCTGTCCACCTGTGGGTAGAGTTAGACCGGAAAAGTGGAGCTAGACAGGGAAGCGCAGAAGCGCTCCTGTTACCCGATAGTGGAGCTACTGGGCTGGTGCTTAGTAGCTGATGGGTTAAGAAAACTCAGACACCTTGTGTACGGCGAAAGGGACATGTGCCGATATGCGACACAAGCAGTAATCACATTCCTGGATCAGGTCTGCACTATACCAAACCATTGGAAATGGGAATGGGCAACCACTATAATGAGATGCGCTTTGAAGTCACGGAGATGCCAGACACCAAGGTGGATGGGTACCTACCAATGTCTTCCTTAAGGGACCACAACCCCGACACGGATTGGAAAACCGGATCACTAACCTGGTTCCCAGATTTGTGCAAGGCTAATTGCCTTAATGTGGAGGGGCGGTTAGCGTTCATGACCGATGAAGAGGTACTAGCCGAAGACCCTAGTAATGTGTACCAGTTGGGAATTCTACAATTCTCCGATGAGGAAGGTGCTGACATTACGGTTAAGGTACTCACCGAGTACAAGGACTATACCGATACCTTCACCGAAGAACGGATTGAGGCACTACTACAACACGCAAAGTATGACCACGTGATTGAGTTGCCACCCGTGACTCCACCCCGGTTTCGGCCTGTCCCTCCGTTATCTGAAAGGCAGCTGCAGGGACTTCGGGAATCTCTCAATAACATGCTATGGGTGTGAAAGGTACGGCGATCCAGTTGTTTGGCAGCAGCCCCTATCCCCTTCGTGCCCGGCCCAGATAGTACATTGTCACTGTTAATCGATTACCATGGGCTGAACACAATCACGGTCAAGAGTAAGTATCCCCTGCCATTCATGAATGAACTGCGTGATAGACTAGGAAAAAACCGCTGTGTTCACCAAGTTGGACTTCAAAAACTGCTAATACCTTCTGAGGATGGCAGGGGGTGCGGAATAGAAGACTGCCTTCCGCTGCAGATATACACTGTATGACTACATGGTGATGCCCCTTGGGTTATGTAATACCCCAGCAACTTTCCACAGCATGACTAAGGCGGTCTTACAGGACCTCATGTATGAAGTAGTCATTGCATACATGGATGACAATCTGATCTGCTCCGAAAGTACGGAAGAGCATGTCGCAATGGTGAGACATGTGATGGTGAAATTGCGGAAAGCGAGACTGTGCCTAAGTATAAAGAAGTCCGGTTTCCACCAACGGGAAGTCGAGTTCCGCGGATACAAGATGTCTGATATGGGGATCTCTATGTTGTCGGATAAGGTGCAAACAATCAGGTATTGGGCATCTCCGACATGCGTAGTCGATGTTCCAAGCTTTATGGGCTTTGCCAACTTCCATGATTGGTTTGTGGAAGGTTTCAGCAAGATAGCGAAACCCCTAACAGACTTGACGAAGAAAGATGTGCGATGGGAATAGACACCTGCTTGTGAGGAAGCCTTCAACGATTTGAAGGAGGCATTTACGTCCAAACCTATCCTAGGACATTTTGACCCTGAATGGCCAACCCAGCTGGAAACCGAGGGCAGTGACTTGCCATTAGGAGCTGTTTGCTCCCGGTTCTGTGAAGACGAGATATAGGATCCAGTGGCCTACCATAGTCAGAAGTTTCACCCAGCGGGGATTAATTATGATGTCCATAGTAAGGAAATGACTGCCATCCTGGCGGCATTCAAGGAATGGGATCATCTGGTACCCTTGGTAATGGAGCAATTGGTGATCTATAGGGATGATAATAATATGGAGTACTATAATAGTACCCAGGGCCTCGACTATAGGCAGCACCGCTGGGCTGTGTTCCTACAACCGTTTAACTTCAAGGTGGTTTACCGAGAAGGAGGGTTGAATGAAAAGGCAGATGCTTTGTTGTGGCGCAGGGACTACGGCCCCGAACGAGGGAGTGATGTTCTGGCACCGTCGTTCTTTCACCTCAGACAGTTGGTTGGGAGCCAGGAATAGGACATCTTGCGACCACAGGTGTTGCAGGTATGCCAAGGATTCTGGCTCCAGTCTTTCTTTTTGGAGCAACTGCGGGTAGCGATAACTGAAGACCAGGAGTACTTAAGGATCCTGAAGGCAATAGCTGCCGGTGACAAAGAGGTCGACCGACATTTCATGACGGAAAAGTGCTTGCTCCTGTACAAGAACTAGTACTATGTTCCCCAGGGTCAGAAGGTGAAGCAGACAATCGTGAAGGCTGAACATGACTCCCAGATCGTGGGAGACTTCGGGTCTTACAAAACGATGGGCAGGATTAGGGCTAACTTCTATTTGCCTAAGATGGACAAGCATATCACCGACAGTGTGCAAACCTGTGATGCATGTCAAAGAAACAAGTCCATCAGGCACAAGAGGTTCAGCCTGCTGGAATCTATTGATGTTCCCATGCAGCCTTGTACGGCAATTTCAATGGACTTCATTGTAGCGCTGCCGGAGTTAGAAGGGTAGACCAAGATCTGGGTCATTGTGGACAGATTCTAGAAAATGGCACACTTTATACCCGTGACCACTGAGGTACCGAGCAAGGAGCTTGCCTTGATATTCCCGAAGGAGGTTTGGTGCCTTCAGGGAATCCCGGAGTCAATCATCTCGGACCCAGACAGCCGAGTCACATGCAAGTTCTGGATGAGTCTGATGCACTTGTTGCAGGTGAAACTCAATGTTTCGACTGCATTCCACCATGAGACTGATGGGGAAACTGCGAGGGTTAATCAGACACTGGACCTGTACTTGAGTAGCTACTGTCCCTACCAACAGGATGATTGGGTTTTGCTACTACCCCTTCCACAGTATCTGTACAACACCTTGACATCAGAATCCACCAAGGTTTCACTATTTCAGGCCAATTAGGGGTTTATCCTATCGACAAACTGGTCTGGTTTTCTGCCTGATAATCAAGGAATACATCCTGGCAGTGAGCTCATGGTTAAGGAATGGGAAGAAACTTGTCAAGAGATTTGAGAAATGATTCAACCGGCCCACGAAAAGCAGCGGAAATGGCACAACCAGGGAAGGCTGCGATCACCGGACTATCTTACCTTGGAGGTTGTGGCCGCTGGGTGGGCAAGGAAAGTGGACCGCCTAATGTTGCAGCGAAAGAACATCCGCACAAAGCGTCTGATGGAGAAGCTGGATCACTGGATGTTTGGCCCTCTTGTGGTGAAACATTGGGTGGCTACCCAAGCATACGAACCGCAACTGCCCACCCGGTGGAGCATCCAACCGGTTTTCAATCTGGTGTTGCTCGCACCATACCGTGAGGATCCAGGATCGGCTAGGGTCAAGGAGGTCTCTACCACTGAACCTGTGGACAATGAAACAAGTTACCTGATACAGGTTGTTATGGCCAGTCGCTAGTATCGTCAAGCTAAGATGAAGTTCCCAACACGCTTTGTCCAGTGCCTGGTTTCATGGGAAGGCTGTAGAGCTCAGGAGAACTCATGGGAGCCATATGGGATGCAAGAAGGGAGAGACTTACAGGCCATTATGGATTTCCACCAAAGATATCGGTCCAAGCCGCAGGAGCATAGGGTCTTGGGGCAATTGACTGCAGGGAATAAGGGATGACACTGACAGTCTGGAATGGAGCGTAGAGAGGAGGAAAGTGGTATAATGACCCAGCATACTTGGGCTATGGCAGCCAGAACCTATACCCATACAGGTAGCCAGGAGCCGGACTGGTAAGGACCAGCAGGCAAGTAAGTACGCGACGTATGGAGACTGGATGGCACAGGCTCCGAGAATGAAGAGAATTAGCTAGCCAGGTACTTAGGTACCCAGGTACTCATGGAAGTGGGTTCCGCGTTCTTAGGGACCTCTGAAGGGGCAGTTACTCACCTAGGCCGGGTAACTGGAGAAAGGTCAGAAGTGGCTCTCTCCAGCAACAGAATAGACAGGGTAACAGGTAAAATCACCTGGTCCACCAGACAAGGTTACCCTGCCATGGGGCTTGGGTTACCCTGCACAAGGTCCTGAGTTACCCTAGCTTTCAATCCTAAGTCTCTGGGGGACTTTGGGAAAAATGACCGGAATGTTTGTCATGCAAAGTCATAAATAATACTGGAGTCCGGGGTTTCAGAAGATGCTATTGGACGCGCAACGCAGCTCCGAGGAAGCTGTAAGTTGGTGACCTTGTTCCTATGATACCCCTTCGGCCCCGCCTTCTTGCCCGGACGTCATCAGGAAACGGTTGCGTAGTTGTCTGCAGTTTCGCAAAGAAGGATGTTTGGAGACCGGCTTGCAACACTGTATACGTTGATGCCATCCGGTCGACCGTACACTGTTCGCAGGATATGTAAGGGACCATAGGATGGTAGGTGGAGTAACCCCTGCAAGTTGGTTGCAGTAAACCGGACCCAAACTGACGTAGTCAACCAGTTTTAATCATGGGGGTCCCAAATGTAGTCCCGGGTGGTGCCAGGGCGACCTGGAGAGTTTTGCACCTACGGAGCCCGCAGGTGTCCCCCACGCTATAGGCTCTTTAGGGAAGTGCAGTGAAACTAAAAGTATGATTCCTACTGCATGTAAGGAGGGTCCGTAGTGGTCATGGGTAGCCCCTTTTGGACCACTCCCAGGCCCCTGTATCCTGTAGAAGATACTGGATGCCCGAGACTCGTAAATAGTACAGTCAGTTGTCAGAAGTGTTCGTGATCTGAGACATGTTTAATTAAGATTGCGCCATACCTCCCGGCCGCAATACCAGAGTAGTGGGGTTGTCAACGGGCACAATCAACGGGTGCGAACAATTAACCACCATTAATGGGCACAAACCATTAACCATGATTAACCTTGAGAATGGTAAAGCAAATTAAATAATAAAAATAGTCAATACCTTGTATAACCTCCCCTTGCCTCCAAAACTGCAGCCACCCTATCAGGCATTGATTTCTACAACTTCTCAAAAAGCTCCTCTGAAATTGTCTCTCAAACTAATTGTAATACATGTGTAAACCTTTTCTTAACACCTTCCTTTCCTCCTGGGGTATCTCCAATCCTTGGATACTGCTGGTACAATCCCTTTTTAAGCTCCACCCATGCATGCTCAATAGGATTCAAATCAGGGGAATATGGGGGGTGTTCTTCAATCTCAATACAGTTTCTCTGCAACCAATTCATAACACTATAAGCCTTATGAACAGCAGCATTGTCTTGCTGAAAAAGAATATCTTGCATACGAAAAGAAATCATTTGATGAATAACAGGAAAAAGATGCCTTCTCAAGAGCCTAACATATCTGGTCTTATTGATATTTTGAGTAATAGGAACCAAAGAACCTTTTCTCTTCTCCCAAAAGCACCCCCAAACCATAAGAGAAATTTCTTTATACTTGTCCTTAGGATGAATACAATCAGACAGCCACTTCTCTCCAGCTTCTCTGAAAACCAATTCTTGTCTTGGATCCTTGGATTTCTCCATACTACATTCATCACTCAAAATAACTCATTCAAAATCCACCACTGTACAGTCTTTATGAACTGTAGCCCACTTGAGTCTCTTTGTCACATGCTCAGGCTTGAGCTTTGGTCTTGATTTGGCTAGCCACTTCTTGATATTGACTTCTCTGAGCACCCTGTCAACTATTTTACTTATTAGCTAACCATGTCTTATCACTCATAGTAGCATCAGGGCTCAGATATTACCTGGAGAAAGGGAAACACCCGGTGCATATTTATACCTGAAATCAGATCTGGTCATTTTCCACTTGGACTTAGCCGCCCGGACAATTCTGCGACGCTGCTGATGGCTAAGAGCTGCAGTATGACTAGGGCAAGAAATGTTTTCTAGTGATTGGTGCTCACATGCTTGGACAAGTAACCTTTTAACTGAGGTCCAGGGGCGCCTAATGGTTTGAGCAACAAGGGCAATATCCCGGAGGCAGTAGAAAAAGGCAATAATCATGTCTTTTTCAATGTTGGTCATCTCTCTTCGCTTGGTTCTGGGAGCTCTTTTTTTTCATGCCAGGGGGTTTGCATATCCAGATCTGTAAACCATGGTAAAAGGTAAAACAGAAATTGAGGAGCAGGTTTTATGAATTGTATTGTTGTTCATTGTCACAATCATGGGCGCTAGAGTCTGGCTTTTTGTTTTCGTGTGATAGCTGACTAAGCATCATGAACACTTCTGACCACTGGCTGTAGGTAGATAAGCCACTCGCGGTAGCTTCCGGGGCCCAGTAGAGATCCATGCATATGGGAAGGGTGTCATAGATAGTCTGGTTCATGCGGCATCTTAACTGTTAGCCACTGGCAAGACGCCGATGCAAACAGGTTTTCACTCTGGTGGGCCAAATGGAAATGCAGCGCAGAAACAAATAACCGCATAAGGTGAATGCTGACTGGATTGTGGTGACACATGAATGCCCGCAGGGGGTGCCAGAAGACGTGGTAGACCACCTTTGATGGAGAAGAGTATGTTCAAACAGTTGGCGTAGACTGATGGGGGAGTTTTTGGCATAAGATAAAACTACCTGAAAACTCTATGTAAGAACTCTCCTACTCCAACAATCAATCCTCTGGGGACCTTAATTGAGTGAAGCGTCAGGCTTAAGAATATTAAGTTTTACCCTTTACTTGACTCTTACATCGGGGTGAACCTTGGACGACAAGTTGGAAGTTGTTTGGTATGGTTGCAATCTTGGGATCCATCTTCCTAGTGGTGCCCCCATTACGAGACGTTGCGCAAGGCGGTGTAATGGGGCACCCCTAGCAAAATGGATCCCAATGTTGCAACCGCACCGAACAACTTCAAACTTATTGCCAAAAGTTCACATAGATGTAAGAGCAAAGTAAATGGTAAAACTTAATATTGTTAAGCCTAACGCTTCACTCAATTAAGGTCTCCAGAGGATTGATTGTTGGAGTAGAAGAGTTCTTACATTGACTATTTTTGGTGGTTTTATCTTATGCCAGAAACTCCTCCATCATGTTACTCCCACTATTTGTGCACACCCTTCTCCGCTAAGGGTGGTCCGACACGTCTCCTGGCACACCCTTCTGGCATGCATGTGCCGACACACTCTAGTCGACATTCAGCTTAAGTGGTTATGATTTCTGCACTGCATTTCCATTTTGTCCACCAGAGTGAAAACTTATTGTCATCGGTGTGTTGCCAGTGGATAACAGTCAAGACACTGGACGAACTAGACTGTCTATGACACCCTTCCCATATGCATTAATCTCTACCGGACCCCTGAAGTTATTGTGAGCAGTTTACCTATGCCTACTCACAATTCTCGGGCTTCCGATGTCTTTCGCAGGATATGGTGATCGGTGAGTAATCCAATAGGTGCCACCCATGACCACTACCTTGGATCCACCTTACCTGTGGCAGGAATCATGCTTTTAGTGTCTCTGTACTTCCCCTATAAAGCCTATGGCGTTGGGTACACTTTTGGTCTTCGTTGTTGTAAAACTGTCCCAGTTGCCCTGGCACCACGGGGGACTACCTTCGTGACCCCCACGGTTAACACACGTTAACTCAGTGGGTTTTGGTCCATTTTACTCTGCGCATGATGGAGGAGGTACTCCACCTTCCACCCTCCACCTACGTATATATTCTACGAAAAGCCTGCCGTCGACTGGATGGCCGTGATGTATATAATATTGCAAGCTGGTCTCTCAAGACCCGTCTTTGCTAAACTGCACACAACTCCGCAGGTTTTGGCCCATGATGTCTGTGCCTCATGGCGGGGCCAGAGGGGTTTGGTAGAAATAATGTCTCCAATTTAGAGCCTCTTCGGGGCTGCATAGATCGACCAATAGCATCTCCCGGAACGCTAGATACCAGTGTGTATGCATGGCTTGGCGTGAAAAATATTCCAGTCATTTCTCATGCACCCTCTGAGGAACTTCGTATTGAAAGGTATGGTAACTCAGGACTTTGGGTAGGGTAACGCAAGCCCCGTGGCAGGGTAACCTGCTTCTGAGGGTAGGGTAACCTTGTCCACTAGACAAGATGATTTTACCTGTTACCCTGTCTATTCCGTTGTCGGACATAGGGACTTTTGTCCTTTCTCCTGTCACCTGCCCTAGCTGAGAAACTGCCACTTCAGAGGTCCCTAAGTACACTGACAACACCTCCAGGTGTACCCTGGTACCTCAGTACCTGGCCAGTTAATTCTGTTCATCTCGGATTCTGGGCCATTGGATCTCCGTAGGTCAAGTACTCACTTGCCGGCCACTCGCTACCAGTTCAGCTCCTGGGTACGTGTATGGGTGTAGGTTCCGACTCCCAGAGCTCATGTATGCTGGAACATAACATCACTCTTCCGTTCCCTATGGTCTGTCCCATACCATTTGTGGCGGTGGTTATTTCCCCAACTCGATTCCCCTAAGACCTTATAGTCCCCGGGTTTGGACGGGTATCTTGCGAGGAAATCCAGAATGGGGTGTAACCCTGTCCCTTCTAGTATCTCATATGACTCCCGCCTGTTCTCCTCAGCTCCATAGCCTTTCCATGAATCCAGGAACTAGACAAGGCGCGAGGGGAACCTCACCTTAGCTGCACCGTACCATTGACTGTCCACAACAGCTGCGACAATGTAACTCGGCTAATTATCCACAAGCTGCGGGGTAGGGACCTCCTTGACCCTACCTGATCCCTGATCCTCAAGCTATTGTTTGACCAACGTGACATTGAAAACAGGGCAGATGCTCCATCTGGTGCGCAGTTGAAGTTTGCAGGCTTGGGCACCTACCCGATGTTTGACCACAAAAGGTCCAAACATCCGGTAGTCCACCTTCCACCTTGGACTTTTTGTACGGATGTTCTTTCGGTTTAACATCATGCGGTGCACTTTCTTTAGCCACCTAGCAGCGACATCCTCCCAGACAATACAGTGCAGTGATAGCAGCCTTTTCTGGGCATCCAATTCCCATTGCCTTTCCCGTGCCTCTTGAATCGTTCCTCAAATCTCTTGCCAGGTGCCTTCCCATTCCTCAACCATGAGCTCAGTGTTAGGGTGTATTCCTTGATTGTCAGGCATGACACCTGACCAGTTTGTCCATGGGTTAAACTCACAATTGATCTCAAATAGTGACAACCTGGTGGACTCTGATGTCGAGGTGTTGTACGCATACTCTACCAGGGATAGCAGCGAAACCCAACCATTGGGTTCGTAGGAACAGTAGCTACGCAAGTACTGCTCCCATGTCTGATTAACCCTCTCGGTTTGCCCATCAGTCTCAGGATGGAATGTAGTTGTAACATTCAGTTTCACTTGCAACCAGTGCATCAGACCCATCCAGAACTTGGATGCGAATCGGCTATCTGGGTTGGGGATCGTCGACTCTGGGAGTCCATGAAGGGACCAAACTTCCTGCAGGAATATAAAGCTAAGCTGCTTGATCAGTCACTCGGTGGTCAGGGGTATGAAGTGTGCCATTTTCGAGAATCTCCCCACAATGACCCCGATCTTGGTATACCCTTCTGACTCTGGCAGTGCTACAATGAAGTCCATTGAAATTGCTGTCCAAGGCCGCATAGCAACATCAATAGGGACTAGCAGACCAAACTTCTTATACCTGATGGACTTGTTTCTTTGACATGCATCACACATTCCTACTTAGTCTGTGATGTGCTCGTCCATCTTAGGCCAATAGAAGTCAGCCCTAACCAGGCCAATAGTTTTGTAAGTCCCAAAGTGTCCAGTGATTCGGGAGTCATGTTCCGCCTTCATCATTTTCTGCTTCAGATTCTAACCCTGGTGAACATACCACATGTTCTTTTACAGGAGTAAGCCCTTTTTCAGTCGCAAAATATTGGTTGACCTCTTTGTCCCTGGCAGTCGCTGGCTGCTGCATTCTGAAATATTCCTGGTCTTCTGTTATCGCTCTCCGCAGTTGATCCACAAAGGTAGATTGGAGCCAAAATCCTTGGCACACCTGCAACACCCATGATCGCAGTATGTCCTATTACTGGCTCCCAACCCACTACCTAATGTGAAAAAACGAACCTGGTGGAAAATCATTACCCCCTTCAGGGCAGTAGTCCCTATGCTGTGACAAAGCATCTGTCTTCTCATTCAACCACCTTCCTTGGTAAACCACCCTGAAGTTAAATGGTTCCCAGAACTCAGCCCAGCGGTGCTACCTTCGGTTATAGACCTTGGTACTATTAAAGTATTCAAAATTCGTATGATCTGCATAAATCGGCAATTGGTCCGTTACTGGGCGTAGCAGATGATCCTATCCGGTGAATGCCACTACGATGGCAGTGATTTCCTTGTCATGGACATCATAATTAATCTGCTCTGGATGAAACTTTTGACTATGGTAGGCTACTGGATGCCATCTCTTATCTTCACGGAACTGGGATAGAATGGTTCCTAATGCAAAGTTACTAGCATAAGTCTCCAGCCGGGTTGGCCATTCAGGGTCAAAATGTGCGAAGATGGGATTGGAGGTAAACGCCTCCTTCAAATAGTCGATGGCCTGCACAGAAGCAGGTGTCCATTCCCATCGGACATCCTTCTTTGTCTAGTCCATTAGAGGTTTTACAATCTTGCTGAAACCTTCTATGAACCGACAAAAGAAGTTGGCAAAGCCCAGGAAGCTTTCAACGTTAACAACGCATGTCAGAGGTGCCACCACTAATTGTTTGCACTTCCGCTGACAATATAGGGATCCCAATGTTAGAGATCTTGTATCCAGGGAATTCGACTTCCCTTTGGTGGAAACTGGACTTCTTCATGCTTAGTCATAGTCTAGCTTTCCACAATTTTTCCATCACACGTCTCACCATCGTGCCATGAGCTTCCATGATTTTGGAGTAGATCAGGATGTCATCCATGTATGCAATAACTCCTTCACCCATGATGTTCCAGTAGACCTCTTTTGTCATGCTCTGAAAGGTTGCCGGGGCATTACATAACCCAGACCGCATGACCGTGTATGCATATAGTCCATCTCTGCACTGAAAGGCCGTCCCCCCTTTCTCACCTTCCGCCATCCTCCAAAGGTAGTAGCCGTTTTTGAAGTCCAACTTGGTGAACACAACAGCTTTTTCTCACCGATCTCACAGTTCATTCATCAATAGTAGAGGGTTCTTAGTCTTAACTGTGATTTTATGCAGCCGTCAGTAATCTATTACCAGTCTTAATATACAATCTGGTTTTAGCAAGAAGCGGATAGAGGCTGCTGCCGAATAACTGGACTGCCATAGCTTTCCCCTTCGTAGCATTTCATTGAGATATTCCCACAGTGCCTTCAGTTCCTTTCCCGCTAATAGCTAGATAGGCCCAAAGGGAGGTTGAGTCCCAGGTTGCAGCTTGATCGTGTGATCATACTTCGAGTGCTCCAGTAGTGCCTCAATCTATTCTTCACTGAAGGTATTCCCATCGGCCTGGTACTATGGGAGTAGCTTAACCGTAGTGTTGGCATCTTCCGCATCTGGGAATTGTACAATTCCCAACAGATACACATTACCAGGGTTTTCAGCTTGTAAGTCTTTATCCGTCCTGAACAATAACCGTCTCTGCGCTGCTAGGCAATTAGCGTTGCAGATATCGCAGCCCACGGTTAGTGATCCGGTTTTCTACTCTATGTCCAGGTGATGGTCCTTCATCCAAGACATAGGTAGGTACCCATCCACCTTGGTGTTGGGCATTTCCGCGACTTCAAAGCGCATCTCATTATGGTTGTTGCCTGTTCTCATCTCCAATGATTTGGTATAGTGCAGACCTGATCCAGGAAGGTGATTGCCAGTTGCGTCGCTTATTGGCACATGCACCTTTTGCCGTACTGAAGGTGCCAGAGTCTGCTTCAGCCACCAGCTACTAAACACAGGCCCCGTAGCTCCACTGTCGAGTAGTAGGAGCTCTTCCCCACTTACCTGTCTAGCTTCAATCTTCTAGTCTAGGTTCCCTCACAGGTGGATACCCTTAGAATGATGAGGCAATTTGTTACGCTTCTGCCTATTCAGTTGTCTTAGGGACTTAGTCATCTTGGCTTACTAATTTTGATCTCTGGCCTTTCGACACCAGAGCCGCCACAAAAGTTCCGTAAAGGTTAAGGGATCAGATTTCATTTTATCACCAGCTAAGGTGTTTACTATCATGCCAGCATCATTTTGTGTACTAAACCCTCCTCGGGTAAAGTGGGAAACAATGCTGTTTATTTGATCAAGTACAGCGCGAACTAATTGCGCTTGGACTAAACATAACAATTTTCCCCGAGGTTGGTAGAGGCCCACTGTCAGACCGGTTCCAAGCAAAGCATGCTTGCGTCCCCAATGCCTAGCGTCTCCTCCAGTAAGACTTCACCCACCCTCTACTGAAATTGTAACGGGGACACCCCTAGGAAGATGGATCCCAAGGTTGCGACCGCACCAAACAACTTCAAACTTATCGGCAAAAGTTCACACAGATGCAAGAGTAAAGTAGACGGTAAAACTTAATATCGTTAAGCCTGATGCTTCACTCAATTAAGGTCTCGAGAGGATTGATTGTTGGAGTAGGAGAGTTCTCGCATAGATGTTCAGGTAGTTTTATCTTATGCCAGAAACTCCCCCATCATTTTACTCCAACTATTCCAGCACACCCTTCTCCGCTAAGGGTGGTCCGACACGTCTCCTGGCACCCCTTTCAGGCATGCGTGTGTCGACACTCTCTAGTCGGCGTTCACCATATGTGCATATCGTTTCTGCGGCGCATTTCCATTCTGCCCGCCGGAGTGAAAACTTCTGCGCATCGGTGACTTGCCAGTGGCTAACTGTTAAGACACCTTGCTGAACTAGACTATCTATGACACCCTTCCCATGCGCATTGATTTCTACTTGACGCCGGAATCTACCGTGAGCAGCTTATCTGTCTAGTATTTATGAGTCTTGGGCTTCCGATGTCTTGGGCAGGATGCGGTGGTTCGGGAGCAGTGCAACGGGCGCTACCCATGACCACCACCTCGGATCCACCTCACCTGTGGTAGGAATTATGCTTCCAGTGTCTCTGCACTTCCCTTTTTGAGCCTATGGCGTTGGGGACACTTTTTGGTTCGGTAGGTGTAAAACCCTCCCAGTTGCCCCGGTACCACCCGGGACTACCTTCGTGACCCCTACGGTTAACCCCCGTTAACTCCGTCGGCTTTGGTCCATTTTACTCCAAACAACTTGGAGGAGGCACTCCACCTTCCACCCCATGCCCCCTTGTAAATCCTGCGAGCAGGTTACGGTCGACCGGACGGCAGCAACGTATACGGTGTTGCAAGCAGGACTTCAAAGCTCCTGCTTTGCTAGACTGCACCCAACTACGCAACCGTTTGCCCATGACGTCCGGGCCTCAAGGCGGGGCCGGAGGGGCATGATAGGAATAATGTCTCCAATTCACATCTTCTTCGTAGCTGCGTAGCTCGCCCGATAGCATCTCCCGGAACTCCAGATTCCAGTATTTTGCATGGCTTCGTGTGACAAACACTCCAGTCATTTTTCCCAAACTCCCTGGGGGACTTCGTGTGGAAAGGTAGGGTAACTCATATCCTTGAACAGGGTAACCCAAGCCTCAGGGCAGGGTAACCCAGTCCTGAGGGTAGGGTAATCTTGTCCGGTAGACAAGTGGACTTTCTCCTGTTACACTTATTCTATCCCAGTGCTGGAGATAGACACACTGGGCCTTTCTCCTGTTACCCAGCCTAGCTGTGTATTGCCCCTTCATAGGTCCCTAAGTATGCTGACACCAATCTCGGGTGTAGCCATGTACCTAAATACTTGTGCCCACTAAGTCTGCCTATCTCGGAGCCCGGGCAATCGGGTCTCCGTAGGTCAAGTACTCACTTGCCTGCCAGTTCCTACCGGTTCGCCTCCGGGCTACCTGTATGGGTGTAGATTCCGGCTACCATAGCTCATGTATGCTGGGTCGTTACATCACTCCCCTCTTCTCTGGGGTCCGTCCCGGACCGTTTAGCGCCGTCTTTTGTTTCCCGCACTCGATTCCCCCAAGACCCGATGGTCCCTGGGCTTGAACGGATATCTTTGGTGGAAATCTAGCATGGCCTGTAAGCCTGTCCCTTCTAGCATCTCATAGGGCTCCCATGAGTTCTCCTCAGCTCAATAACCTTCCAAAGAAACCAGGTACTGGACAAAGCGCGACGGAAACTTCGCCTTTGTTCCACCATACCAGCGACTCTCCACAACACCTGCAATAACGTAACTGGGCTCTTTGTTCACGAGCTCTGGGGTAGGGATCTCCTTGATCCTACCTGATTCTGGATCCTCGCGATAGGGTTCCAGCAGCGTGACATTGAAAACTGGGTGCATGCTCTATCGGGTTGACAATTGGAGTTCGTATGCTCGGGTACCCACCCGACATTGGACCACGAAAGGGCCAAACATCCGGTGGTCCAGCTTCTCCATGGGACGCTTGGTGCAGATGTTCTTCCAGTTCAACATCACGCGCTCCGCTTTCTTAGCCCGCCGAGCAGCCACATCTTCCAAGGTAACATAGTCCGGGGATGGCAGCCGTTTCTGGTCATACCATTTCGGCTGCCTTTCCTGTGCCCGTTGAATCGTTTCTCGAATCTATTGCCAGGTTCCTTCCCATTCCTTAACCAAGAGTTCACTACTAGGGTGTATTCCTTGGTTGTCAGACACAACACCCGACCAGTTTGTCCGTGGGTTGAACCCATAATTGATCTCAAATGGTGACAACCTGGTGGATTCTGATGTTGAGGTGTTATACGCATACTCCGCAAGGGGTAGCAGCGAGACCCAGTCATCCTGTTGATAGGAACAGTAACTACGCAAGTACTGCTCCAGTGTCTGATTAACCCTCTCGGTTTGCCCATCAGTCTCTGGGTGGAATGCAGTCGAAACGTTTAGTTTCACTTGCAGCAAGTGCATCAGACTCATCCAGAACTTGGATGTGAATCGGCTATCTCGGTCGGAGATGATTGACTCTGGCAGTCCATGAAGGCGCCAAACCTCCTTCAGGAATATCAAGGCAAGCTCCTTGATAGGTACCTCAGTGGTCAGGGGTATGAAATGGGCCATTTTCGAAAACCTGTCTACTATGACCCAGATCTTGGTATACCCTTCGGACTCTGGCAGCGCGACAATGAAATCCATTGAAATTGCTGTCCAAGGCCGCATAGGAACATCGATAGGTTCCAGCAGCCCGAACTTCTTGTGCCTGATGGATTTATTTCTTTGGCATGCATCACATGTCCGCACATAGTCAGTGATATGCTCATCCATCTTAGGCCAGTAGAAGTTAGCCCTCACCCTGCCAATGGTTTTGTAAGTCCCGAAGTGTCCCGCGATTCGGGAGTCATGTTCTGCCTTCATGATTGTCTGCTTCAGATTCTGACCCTTGGGAACATACCACCTGTTCTTGTACAGGAGTAAGCCCTTTTCCGTCGTGAAATGTCGGTCGACCTCTTTGTCACCTGCAGCTGTTGCCTTCAGGATCCTTAAGTACTCCTGGTCTTCGGTTATCGCTACCCGCAGCTGATCCAAAAAGGAAGACTTGAGCCGAAATCCCTGGCACACTTGCAACACCTGTGGTCGCAAGATGTCCCGTTCCTGGCTCCCAACCCACTGTCCGGGGCGAAAAAACGACTGTGGCGGAAAATCACTCCCCCCTTCAGGGCGGTAGTCCCTACGCCGCGACAAAGCATCCGCCTTCTCATTCAACCGTCCTTCTCGGTAAACCACCTTGAAGTTAAATGGTTGCAGGAATTCAGCCCAGCGGTGCTGCCTTCGGTTAAGGACCTTGGTACTATTAAAGTACTCCAAGTTCTTATGATACGTATAGATCACCAATTGGTCTGTTACTGAGCGCAGCGCATGATCCCATTCCTTGAATGCCGCCACGATGGCAGTGATTTCGTTATCATGGACATTAGAATTGATCTCTGCTGGGTGAAACTTCATACGATGGTAGGCCACTAGATCCCATCCCTCATCCTCACAGAACTGGCAGAGAACGGCTCCTAATGCAAAGTCACTAGCGTCGGTTTCT
>PYWC01000136.1:0-58333 GCA_003182015.1 Tuber magnatum
GAGAACTCTCCTACTCCAACAATCAACCCTCTCGAGACCTTAATTGAGTGAAGCGTCCGGCTTAACGATATTAAGTTTTACTGTCTACTTTACTCTTACATCTGTATGAACTTTTGGCGATAAGTTTGAAGTTGTTTGGTGCGGTCGCAACCTTGGGATCCATCTTCCTAGGGGTGCCCCCGTTACAGCCACGACTCCAGGATCGCTGGGCACTTCGGCCAGGAGAAGACAGTGGAAATCATACCCTGGGACTTCTACTGGAAGAGGCTCACGGAATGGGTCAATGACTACGTGCAGTCATGTGATGAGTGCCAACACAACAAAGCGCCACGGCACGCGAGGTACGGGTTTCTACAGGCATTAGAAATACCCTAGGCGGCATGGACCTCCATCTCTGCCGACTTCATAATGCAGTTACCGGAGTCAGAAGAGAACACTCAAATCATGCTAGTAGTCGACCGCTTCACCAAGATGGCCCACTTTATAGGACTAAAAGAAAATGCGACGGCAAAGAACGTAGCCCAGGTGTTCCTCCGGGAAGTGTGGAAACTACATGGGCTGCCAACGGAAATCATCTCGGATATGGACGTGAAGTTCGTAGGAGAATTTTGGGAGTCCCTCTGCAGACTCTTAGGTATTAAGCGGAAGATGTCGATGGCATACCATCCTCAAACAGACAGGCAGACAGAGAGAACCAACCAAGTGCTGGAAGGCTATCTCCGCAGCTTCATCAACTACGATTAGGATAACTGGTATCAACTGCTTCCATTAACGGAGCATGCCTACAATAACTCCATTACGAGTGCGCACGGACTCACTCCGTTCTATGCAAACTATGGATACCACCCACAGACGGAATGGGTGAAGGAGGAAGAAGCTCGAAACCCAGGATCCACCTCATGTGCTCACGGGATGGAAGAAATACATGGACAGGCAATGGCCACATTAAAGGCAACCAGAGAAGCAATGGGACCGTACCACGACAAGAAAGTAAGGCCACAGCCGAACTTTCAGGCGGGCGACTTGGTAATACTTAACGCCAAGAACATCTGTACCAAGCGACCCTTCAAAAAGCTTAGCCCAAAATTGTATGGGCCCTTCAAAATCCTGGAGCCATGCGGCAACCGAGCATTCAAGTTGGAAATCTCGGAACGCTGGAAGATACACCCTGTCTTCCATGTATCATTGTTAGAGCCTTATCGAACGTCCGTTCGACCAGCTGGGGAACAACCTCCCAGAGCGCCAGAGGAGATAGATGGCAACTTGGAATGGGAGGTTGAAAAAATAGTCAAAAGCAAGGTCATTTGGTATACTCGCAGGGTTCACGGACGCACTAAGAGGATCCATGAACTTAGGTACTTGGTAAAGTGGCGAGGGTGATCGCAGGATGAAAACACCCGGGAGCCACCGGAACATTTGGGACATGCGGGAGAGTTGGTAGAAGGGTTCCACAGAGAGAACCCAGAGATGCCGTGGATATAGAGGAAGTATGGCAAGGAAAGGTTTTCCTAGGCGTGGCCAAGCAAACGCGGACAGGTTTTTCACCCTATCTTGCCGAGTTCTTAAAGGAGTTTAATTTTTAAACTATTAGAAGAATAGAGTTCTCGAGATTCGGGCCGAACTCTTAGAGAGGGGAGCTCGTGTTACACATAAGACGAACTGGCATAGCGTAATGGGCGTGTCATGTGATTATTGGCAAAAGGTCACGTGTTCGATCTCAGGGTCTGTTGGAGTATTTGGAGAATGAGTTAATTTCTACCAATACGACGCCGGCACAAAACCCGCATTTACGCAACCACCGAAGGTCGCCGACAGAGGCATTTTCACTGAACTCTCAAGGGAGAACCCTCGGCTATCCTGATAAGGTCGAACGAACTAAATCCGTCGGTTGGTTGCGGAGATAAACGCATGCAAATATTCCTCAGCTGTGCCAACGGATGGATGCCAACTGGGGGGAGGTCGGCTACTGCGATAGGAGTTCCCGGCTGCCATGAGGGCAGTAAGACTGAATTTCAAGTCCGTTGGTGGAGGAATGCGGAGGAAAATCCTGATGAGGGAACAACGCCAAGAGACGATCATTCACCCGCACCCAGAAGCATGACAAGGTAGAGTCAGTTGAAGACCTACCGCGTGAAGGGACACACTGAGCGCCATGAGGCCTGACAGCCATTGGTGCGATAAGATAGGAGCATGCGTGCTGCAGGTTGGTGCAGACGGATGAGAAATCCACCTACATTGATAAGTCTGTCGTCGGAGCTGATCACTCCATATGCAGAGAAAGGACCAGTAGCTGCTTGCCACGGTGAAGGGGTTCAAGTAACTATGATTAGCACCGAGGCAGCGAGGAGAGGGGTAGGACACCCTCCCCGCTGTTCGGGGAAATCTGTGTCAAGCAGGGTAAAGGTTTTCAGGGTCTACGACGTTTCCACGCAGGAAAAGTGAGAGAAATAGATAGGCCGTGAACACCCAGACACGGAATATAAATATCGAGGTGCCTCCCACGCTTGACAGATCATGAGCGAGGGAGAAGAGATCTTATTAGTATATTCGTTCTACGATACAAACTACCACTTCCTCATGACATTCCAAGTGAGCCTTCCTAGAAATCACTTCGTCACGTATCGGGCCTTAGTCCAGACTCGCTTGTCCTTAGAGTCGGCTACCGCTTAACAACTACACGGTCATGCCGTTCGGGTTTTGTAATGCCCCGCCAACTTTCCAAAGTCTGATAAATGAGGTCTTTCAGGATCTCAGGGATAAAGGAGTCATTGCATACATGGATGACATCCAGATCTACTTCGAAACTATGGAAGAGCATGTCGCAATGGTGAGATCTGTGATGGAGAAATTGCGGAAAGCTAGACTATGTGTAAGCATGAAGAAGTCCGGTTTCCACCAATGGGAGGTTCAACTCCGCGGATACAAGATCTCCAATATGGGGATCTCTATGTCATCTGAAAGGGTGCAGACAATCAGGGATTGGGTACCTCCGACATGCGTCATCGACGTTCAAAGCTTTATGGGCTTTGCCAACTTCTTTCGTCAGTTCATAGAGGGTTTCAGCAAGATAGCGAAACCTCTGATAGACCTGACAAAGAAGGCTGTCCGACGGGATTGGATCCATGCATGTGAGCAGGCCTTCAACCATTTGAAGGAGGCATTTACATCCAAACCTATCCTTGCACATTTCGACCCTGAACGGCCAACCTGGCTGGAAACCGATGCTAGCAACTTTGTATTAGGACCCGTCCTCTCCCTGTTCTTTGAAGATGAGAGATGGCATCCATTGGCCTATCATAGTTGGAAGTTTCACCCAGCGGAGATTAATTATGATGTCCATGAGAAGGAAATGACTGCCATCGTGGCGGCATTCAAGCAATGGGATCATTTGCTACCCTCCGTAACGGACTAGTTAGTGATCTATACGGATCATAAGAATTTGGAGTACTTTAATAGTACAAAGGTCCTTAACCAAAGGCAGCACCGCTGGGGTGAGTTCCTGGAACCGTTTAACTTCAAGGTGGTTTACCGCGAATGGTGGTTGAATGAAAAGGCAGATGCTTTGTGGCGGTGTAGGGACTACTTCCTTGAAGGGGGGAGTGATTTTCCACCACAGTCATTTTTTCGCCCCGGACCGCGGGTTGGGAGCCAGGAATGGGACATCTTGCGACCACAAGTCTTCCAGGTGTGCCAGGGATTTCGGATCCAGTCTTCCTTTTTAGATCGGCTGTGGGTAGCGATAAAGGAAAAACCAGGAATAGTTAAGGATCCGGAAGGCAATAGCTGCCAGTGACAAACAGGTCGACCGACATTTGACGACGGAAAAGGGCTTACTCCTGTACAAGAACAGGTGGTTTGTTCCCAAGGGCTGGAATCTGAAGCAGACAATCATGGAGGCTGAACATGGCTCCCGAATCGTGGGGCACTTCGGGGCGTACAAAACCATTGGCAGGATCAGGGCTAACTTCTATTGGCCAAAGATGGACGAGCACATCACCGACTATGTGCGAACATGTGATGCATGCCAAAGAAATAAGTCCATCAGGCCCAAGAAGTTCGGTCTGCTGGAACCTGTTAATGTTCCTATGCGGCCATGGACAGCGATATCAATTGACTTCATTGCAGCGCTGCCAGAGTCCGAAGAGTATACCAAGATCTGGGTCATAGCAGACAGATTCTCGAAAATGGCACATTTCATACCCCTGACCATGGAGGTGCCTATCAAAAAGCTTGCCTTGATATTCCTGAAGGAAGTTTGGCGGCTTCATGGACTCCCAGAGTCAATCATCTCCAATCGAGATAGCCAATTCACATCCAAGTTCTGGATGAGTCTAATGCACTGGTTGCAAGTGAAACGGAACATTTCAACTGCATTACACCCGGAGACTGATTGGCAAACCAAGAGGGTTAACCAGACAATGGAGCAGTACTTGCGTAGTTACTGTTCCTACAAATAAGATGATTGCGTTTCGCTGTTACCCCTTGCCAAGTATGCGTACAACACCTCAACATCGGAATCCACCAGGTTGTCACTATTTGAGATCTACTATGGGTTTAACCCCAGGACAAACTGGTCGGGTGTCATGTCTGATAATCCAGGGATACACCCTAGCAGTGAGCTCTTGGTTAAGGAACCGGAAGGACCCTGGCAGGAGATTCGAGACAGGATTCAATGGGCACAGGCAACGCAATGGAAATGGCAAGACCCAAAAATGTTGCCATCACCGGACTATGTTACCTTGGAGGATGTGGCTGCTGGGCGGACAAAGAAAGTGGACCACGTGATGTTGAACCGAAAAAACATCCGCACGAAGCATCTAAGAGAGAAGCGGGAGGACCGGATGTTTTGACCTTTCGTGGTCAAACATCGGGTGGGTAGCAGAGCCTCCGAACTCCAACTGCCCGTCACATGGGGCCTGTACCCAGTTTTCAATGTTACATTGCTCGAACCGCACTGTGAGGATCCGGGATCAGGCAGGGTCCAGGATGTCCCTACCCCGGAGCTTGTGGACAATGAGCCAAGTTATGTTATCGAAGCGGTTGTGGACAGTTGATGGTCCGGTGGAGCAAAGGCAAAGTTTCCGTCACTCTTCGTCCAGTACCTCGTTTTATGGGAAGGCTACGGGGCTGAGGAGAATTCATGGGAGCCCTATGAGATGCTAGAAGGGACAGGCTTACAGGCCATGCTGGATTTCCATCAAAGATATCCATCCAAGCCCAGGGACTATAGGGTCTTGTGGGAATCTGGTCGGGGAAATAAGAGATGACGCTAACGGTCTGGGACAGACACTTAAGAAGAGGGCAGTGATGTAACAACCCAGCACACATGAGCTTTGGCAGTCGGAACCTACAGCCATACAGGTAGCCTGGAGGCGAACTGGTAGGGACCAGCAGGCAAGTCAGTACTTGACCTATGTAGACCTGATGGCCCGGGCTTCGTGAATGAATAGAATTAGCTGCCCAGGTACTTTGGTATCTGGGTACACCCGAGAGAGGTGTCTGCGTACTTAGGGAGTTCTGAAGCCGCAGTTGCTCAGCAAGGTTGGGTAACTGGGGACAGGTCAGAAATGTCTATTACCGGTGATGGGATAGACAGGGTAACAGGGAAAAGTTATCTTCTCCGCTGGACAAGGTTACCCTACCCATGGGATCAGGTTACCCTGCCATGGGGCTTGTGTTACCCTGCCCAAAGTCCTGAGTTACCCTACGTTTCAATACGCAGTCTCTGCGGGAGTTCGGGAAAAATGACTGGGATGTTTGTCACACGAAGCCCCGCATAATACTGGAATCTGGGGTTCTGGGAGATGTGTTTGGGCGAGCAAGACAGGTCCGAAGAAGCTGTAAATTGGAGACATTATTTCTATCATACCCCTCCGGCCGCGCCTTAAGGCCCGGACGTCATGGGCGAACGGTCGCGTAGTTGTGTGCATTGTAGCAAAGTGGAAGGTTTGGAGACCTGCTTGCAACACCATATACGTTGCTGCCGTCCCGTCGACCGTAGCTGTTCGCAGGATATATAAGGGGACATATGGCGGAAGGTGGAGTACCTCCTTCAAGTTGTTCAGAGTAAAACAGACCAAAACTGGCGGAGTTAGTGGGAGTTAACCGTAGGGGTCCCGCAGGTAGTCCCAGGTGGTACGAGGGCGGCTGGGGGAGTTTTACACCTACCAAGCCTGAAAGTGTCCCCAACATCATAGGCTCTAAAAGGGAAGTGCGGAGACACTGCAAGCATGATTCCTACCACAGGTAAGGTGAGTCCGAGGTAGTGGTCATGGGTAGCTCCCATTGGACCCCTTCCGGATTACCGTCCACTGCGCAAGACACCAGAAGCCCAAGAACCGCAAATAGTAGATAGATAAAGGGCTCATGGTAGCTTCCGGGGGCAAGTAGAGATCAATGCAAATGGGAAAAGTGTCATAGATAGTCTAGTTCATACAGTGTCCTGACTGTTAGCCACTGGCCAGAAGCCGATGCGCAGAGGGTTTTCACTCCGGCCGGCTAAATGGAAATGCACTACAGAAACGATAACTGCATAAGGTAAATGCTGACTAGAGTGTGTCGACACATGCATGCCCGAATGGTGTACCAGGAGGCGTGTCAGACCGCCCTTAGCAGAGAAGGCTGTGCTCGAATCGTTGGAGTAAACTGATGGGGAGTTTCTGGCATAAGATAAAACTACCTGAAAGTCTATGTGAGAAGTCTCCTACTCCAACAATCAATCCTCTCGAGACCTTAATTGAGTGAAGCATCAGGCTTAACGATATTAAGTTTTACCATTTTCATTACTCTTACATTGGTGTGAACTTTTGGCAATAAGTTTGAAGTCGTTCGGTGTGGTCGCAACCTTGAGATCCATCTTCCTAGGGGTGCCCCCGTTACAGCCGACATGACACCCTGCAGCAACTGGTATAAGGAAAGCATGGAAAGCCTCCAAGAGTATGCCGCTTGTCCTGAATTACTGACGTGGGAAGAGTTCCACCATGAGCTAGGCACGCAATTGTCACCGATCAAGGAGGACTGGAAAGCTTTAGGATCAATGGGAAAAATCAAGTAAGAGAAGGAGATCGACAAGTACCTTCTTCAGATTGAAAACTTGCAGATCAAGGCTAAGCTCCAAGAAACACCATGGAGGAAGATAGTCGAGGACATACTACCTGAGGAAATACTGGGATGGCTGTCTCATAAACTATACAACACGGACGCCACATAGCTAGGGTACCTGCGAGCATTTGGCAACCATTAGGAGGCTTTCTTCAACAGTAAACTGCAATGATGAGACAATCTGTCCAGCTCGTCAGGGCCTTTAGGACTATTGAAATGATGGGGGGAGGATGGCAAAAAGGAGCTGAAGTGAGGAAAAGAGGAACAGCGACCTAGCAAGTTCTGGAGGAAGACAGCACCTGGGACCTTCAAGTCAGCCTGGTTAACCTAAACCAAAACACTGACCAAGATCCAAGTGGTTGAGCATACGAACTGGAAGAAAGCTCACCAGGGAATATCGCAAAACTTGCTTGACCAACGCAGGAAACATAATAGCTACCCCTGGTTGGACTCACTAATTACAAATGGGGAGCTTGTAGTAGGGGAGCTGTTGTTACAACGATAGAACTGCAGAAAGCAGCAAAGTTTAGACCCCAAAATGTTGAGGTTCAGAACACCGTGCCAGGGCCAGTTGTTAACCAAATCCACATGCCAACAGTACCTAGACTTTGGGAGTTGCCGGATCAAGAAGGGGGAAAGATCTGACAACTGGGAGACCTGTATAAAAACTACAACCTACATTCTGAGCTAGGGCAACTGGTTATTCAAGAATATCAAAGAACCGCACGAACTGGGTGTAACAACCCAGCATACATGTGCTATCGCAGCCGGAACCTGCACCCATACAGGTTGCCAGGAGGCGAGCTGGTAGGAACCGGCAGGTAAAGTTGTACTTGATCTATGGAGACCCGATGGCCCAGGCTCCGAGAAGAACAGAATCAGCTGGCCAGATACTAAGATACCTGGGCACACCTGGGAGTGGTGTAAGCATACTTAGTGACCTCTCAAGGGGCAGTTACTCTGCTAGGCCGGGTAACTGGGGAAAGGTCAGAAGTGTCTATCTCTGGTGATGGAGTAGACAGGGTAACAGGGAAAAGTCATCTTGTCCAAAGTTCTGAGTCAGCCTACCTTTCAATACAAAGTCCCTCCGGCAGTTCAGGAAAAATGACTGGAATGTTTGTCATGCGAAGCCATGCTTAATACTGGAATCTAGGGTTCCGGGGAATGCTATTGGGCGAGCTATGCAGCTTCTAAGAAGGTGTAAATTGGAGACATTATTCCTATCATACCCCTCGGGCCCGGCCTTGAGGCCCGGACGTCATAGGCAAACAGTTGTATAGTTGTGCACAGTCTAGCAAAGAGGAATCTTGGCAGACCTGCGTGCAACACTGTATATGTCGCTGCCGTCCACTCGACCGTAAGCTGTTCGCAGGATATACAAGGGGGCATAGGGTGGAAGTTGGGGTACCTCCTCCAAGTTGTTCGGAGTAAAACGGACCAAAACTGATGGAGTTAAGGAGTGTTAACCGTGGGGGTCCCGAAGGTAGTCCCAGGTGGTGCCGGGGCGACTAGGAGGGTTTTCCACCTACCAAGCCCGAAAGTGTCCCCAATGCCATAGGCTCTGAAAGGGAAGTGCAGAGACACTAAAAGCATGATTCCTACCCCAGGTAAGGTAGACCCGAGGTAGTGGTCATAGGTAGCACCCATGGAATCACTCCTGGACTACTGTATCCCATGGAAGACAGCGGAAGCCCACGACTAGTAAATAGTAGATAGATAAACCACTCAGGATGGCTTCCGGAGCCATGTAAAGATCAATGCATATGGGAAGTATGTTATCAATAGTCCAGTTCATAACGTGTCTTGACTGTCAGCGATTGGCAAGAGGCCGATGTGCAGAAGTTTTCACTCCTGTGGGCTAAATGGAAATGCACCGCAGAAATGATAACTGCATAAGGTGAACGCTGAGTAGAGTGTGTCGACATGTGCATGCCCAAAGTGGGTGCCAGGAGATGTGTCAGACCACCCTTAGCAGAGAAGGGTCTGCTCGAATAGTTGGAGTAAACTGATGGGCGACTTTCTGGCATAAGATAAAAACTACCTGAAAGTCTATGCGAGAACTCTCCTACTCCAACAATCAATCCTCACAAGACGGTAATTGAGTGAAGCATTAGGCTTAATGATATTAAGTTTTACCCTTTACTTTACTCTTACATTGTGTGAATATTTGGCAATAAGGAAAGTTGTTCGGTGTGGTCGTACCCTTGGGATCCATCTTCCTAGGAGAGCTCCTATTACACTAGATTCTGAGTATAGGCAGGGACAGAAGTCCAAAAGGAATAGCAAACCGGGTAAAACGGAGAAAGTTAACCCATCTCAGTGGGACACAATCCAAAATGACCCCAGACCTAGACACTGGACAGCAAGACTTTATATTCCCCCCTTGGTAGAGAAGGTTCAAACCTGACATAGATGAAGAGGGTGCTGTTACAGGGTGCAACCCAGGGCATACCAACCCTTTCCGTTAAAGGTCATGCATGGGAAACGAGTTGGAATAGCACAGGACAGCCGGAAGGTACTCCCCCAGTCACCAGGATGGTACCACTGGCAACGGCGAGTAGGTAGGCTGATATATCATGGTCACTAGATTAGACAAAGGACAGTGTACGTGCCTTAAATTATATGCAACAGCAGGAGTCAAAGACCTGAGACCAAGTTAGGAAGGTCGCTCCCTGATCGACACACTGGTGGTATAGACCAATATGATTAAATATTGTCATTGAGGGGAAAGAGAGCAAGAAAGGAGATACACATATAAGGGACGGAGTTTGTCCGAGGAGGCCTAAATGGCCGTGATCATGCGGGCATAATAACAAATACCGGAAGTTTGGTAAATGCCCCTAACAAAAATGTCTAGTAAATGAAGAAAGAGTAACCCTGCAGGGGAACCAAAATGACAGAACACCCAAGTCCCAACACCTAGACGATATGAGTGCCCACAAGGTACGGCCCACCTGAGAGTGCAAGGAGAACAAGTACTGATTTATGTGTTATTAGACTTGAGCTTGCAGATCTTTGTCATACAAGAAGCCCTAGTCCAAAGATTGGGGCTAGAAATGATACAATGAGACAACTCCCTTAGTATAACTGCATTTGACAGTATACATTCCCAAGATGTGGGAAGGTACTATGTGACTCCTATCATGCTTGAAATTCCTGCTAACTGATATTCTGTGGAAATTACGTATGAAGTCATGAGCCAGGGGATCTATAACTTGATAATACCGTTTGGTTGGTGGCATTGCGAACACCCCCTATCATTCCTAGAAGATGTAAGCAAATAGACATTCCAGACGGAGCACGACAGGCAATACCTGGAACTGGAAGATAAAGGAATGCGAATCGAGTAGGATGAGACAGTGGCCTTGGACCCCGCAGTGCGATACATCTGCCAAATCACAGGCCCTGAGGGCCCAAAGGCAGTGGTTGTAGAAACCCTGCCCAAACTCTACGGGGAATACACTGACCTCTTCCTACCTCAGGCAGTGGAACGGCTCCCAAATCATAATATTTTTGATCATAAGATCAAGGTTGTTGAAGGCAAGAAGCTGCCAGGGGGCCAATATGCCTATTGTTCGAAAAGGAACTATGGGTGTTGCGAGAGTATCTTGATAAGATGCTGCGAGAAGAAAAGATAACACCAAGCCAATCCCGCACAGGTGCACCAATACTGTTTGTGCTGAAACCTGGTGGGCGACTGAGACCGTGTATGGACTGTCGTGGACTGAACAAGGTTACGATTGCCAATAAGTACCTTCTACCACTTATGTGTAAACTCAGAGACTGAGTAGTTGGATCACATATCTTTCCCAAGTTGGACCTAAAGGATAGGTACTACGTGATACACAGTCAGAAGGAGGAGGAGTGGAAAACTGCCTTCCGCACTCAATACAGTCATTACGAGTACTGGGTAATGCTATTCAGGCTAGTAAATATGCTTGCTACCTCTCATAGCATGATGAACATGGTTCAAAGAAGGTTCCGAGACTTGGGAGTAGTCGTGTACACTGACAATGTACCAATATACTACAAGACTAAGTAAGACTACTTCAAACTAGTCCAAGAGGTATTGGCTGAGTTGCAGAAATACCAGTTAGCAGTACCTATCACTAAAGCAGTATTCTACACCAAGTCAGTGGAATTTCTGGGATACATAGTAAAGACAGATGGGATCACTATGAGTGATCGAAAGGTCAAAGCCACAAGGGAATAGAAAAGACCTGACATGGCAAATGACATACAAATCTTTATGGGATTTGTAAATTTCTACCTGTGATTCATTAAGAATTTCTTGTGGACTTGTAAACCCATAACAGAGTTGTTGAAAGGCAACCCAAAGTGGTTTCCCTGGGGAAAGGAGCAGGAGGAGGCTTTCGAATTGCGGAAAAAAGAGTTTGTGACAGCCCCTATTTTGGCACATTTCCACCCAGACCAGAATACGGTGCTAGACATGGGTGCAGGTAATTTTGCACTAGGGTGTATACTGTCATAGTATTTCGAAGAGAGGCTACACCCAATAGCATTTCACTCCTGAAAGCTTAACTCTGCAGAACTCAACTACGATGTTCATGATAAGATATTACTCGCTATATTTGAAGCATTCAAAGAATGGTGTCAATATCTGGCTGGAACAAAGAAACCCATCAGGGTATTCACCTATCACCAGAATCTACAATACTTCCTCTCGACCAAGGCATGGAGTGCCAGACAGATAAGGTGGGTACAGAAGTTGGCAGATTTTAACTTCAAAATTGTGTACCAACCGGAGTCGAGTGGCTGAAAGCCGGACACATTAAGCAGACAGCCAGAGTACCGTCCCCCGGGGAGAGCTGCACAAAGCGTGAAGCTCTTAATCATAAACCCCGCACATTTTAACCAGGTCATAGTTTTAGTGGTAGGAATAGAGGAGAAACCTGGTCCAGGTCAGAAAACACCAGAGCCAGAATACACCCGAGCTATTAAAATACACCCAGAAGCTCAAATCCTGACAAGGGGCTCAAGCGAAGTGGCAGGCCATGACACCTAAACCCTAGAAGGGACAGTAGTGCCTGCTTGTGGACAAGTAACAGTAGCCACCAGAATAGCCTTAGCATGACTGCAAGGAACCTATGGCTGAGTAGCTCCTAGAAGTGGCCTTCCTGTCCACCATGGGATCATGGTCGGGGAAGGAGTTATTGACAGGAACTACCGAGGGGAGGTGAAGGTATTGCTATTCAATTTGAAGAACCAGGTCTACCATGTGAGGAACAGTGAACATGTTGCGCAACTCATAGTTGAGAAGATCCATGATAAGGGGCTTCAAGAAGAAATGAAGCTAGATGATATCGAGAGGGGTCAGAGAGGAGGTGGGAGCATGGGGACCAGTGTGTTTGAGACTACAACCAAAGTCAGTCAGCAGAGTGAAGAAACAGGACTAAATCAATACAGTGAGAAATTCAATCAAGGAAGGCACAAGGCCCAGACGAGCGAAGAAACGGTGCTAACCAATGCAGTTGTTATCAAAGCTATAGTACAGAGATTTGATACCTAATTCTTAAGACAGGTAGAGGAAAAGGGAAGGATGGACTAGGACTGGAAATTGAGAAGAGAGGGGTTGGAAAGACTCAGAGGTGAAGGAAAAGAAATGCCAATGAATTGGACTTTAGTGGATGGCATTCTTGACTGCAAGGAATGGCTATTCATTCTGAAGGACGAAGCCCTACAAATGTTGATTGCATAGAGCAGCCATGACTCCAGGGTTGTGACGATTTCGGCCAGGAAAAAACATCGGAAATCATAACAAGAGACTTGGACTGGAAAGGGCTTGCAGAATGAATCAAGGACTACATACGATCCTGTAATGAATGTTAATATAACAAAATGTCACAACATACCAAGTATGGGTTTCTGCAGCTATTGGATATACCCTACACGGCATGGACATCTATCTCAACTGACTTCATAATACAGCTAACAAAGTCAGAAGATAACACTCACATCATGGTAGTCGTCAACTGCTCTATCAAAATGGCCCACTTCATAGGCCTCAAGGGAAATACAATGGCAAAGGATGTAGCTTAGACCTTTCTCCGAGAAGTATGGAGACTGCCTGGGCTACTGACGGAGATCATCTTGGATATGGATACGAATTTTTCGGGGGAATTTGGGAGTCCCTTTGCAAGCTCTTGGATATTAAGGGAAAAATATCAACAGTGTACTATTTTCAAATCGATAGGCAAATGGAAAGAACCAACCAAGTGCTAGAAGGCTATCGCCCAAGTTTGATTAACTACAATCAGGGTGACTGGCACCAACTGCTTCCACTAGTGGAACATGGCTACAATAACTCCATTACGAGTGCACATGGACTAACCCCATTCTATGTGAACTATGGATACCACCTGCAGAGGGAATGGATGAAGGAGTAAGAAGCTCACAATCCTGAGGCGACTATGTGTACTCACTGAATGAAGGAGATACATGGACAAGGATGACCACATTAAAGGCAATGAGAGAAGCAAGAGGGCAGTACCATAACAAGAAAGCTGGGCCATAGCCAAACTTTCAGGGGGGCAACTCGGTCATGCTAAACGCCAAGAATATTCACACCAAGTGACACTCTAAAAAGCGTAGCCTCAAGGTGTATGGGCCATTCAAAATCCTGAAGTTATGTGGCAACCGAGCAGTTAAGCTAGAAATCTCAGAACACTGGAAGATCTATCCTATCTTCCATGTATCATTGCTGGAGCCCTACCGCATGCCAGTTCGGCCAGCTCGAGAACAGTCTCCCAGGGCATCGCAGGAGATAGATGATGACCTGGAATAGAAGGTTGAGCAGGTAGTAAAGAGCTAGATTATATCCCATACTCGCAGGATTCATGGGCACACTAGGAGGATCCGTGAACATAGATACTTGGTGAAGTGGTGAGTGTGTTCAGAGGATGAAAACACCTGGGAACTAAAAGAATATTTAGAGCCTACGGCAGATTGGTAGAAGGGTTTCACAAGGAGAACCCAGAGATGCTGTGCATATAGGGGAAGGATGACAAAGAAAGGTTTTCCTGGGCATGGCCAAGTAAAGGCACAAAGGTTTTTCACCCTATCTTGCCAAGTGGTTACAAGAATTCATTTTGTACACTATTGGGAAAATAGATTTTGAAGATTTAGGCTGAACTCTGGGGGAGGCGAGCTTGTATTACACATAAGACGAATTGGCATAGTGGAAGCGGCATATCAGGTGATCATTGGCAAAAGGCCATGCTTCCGATCCCAGAGTCCAGTGGAATGGTTAGAGAATAAGAGGGTTTATACCACTGCAACAGCGGCAGAGAATGCTCTATTACACTACCACTGAATGTCACTGACGAAGGAGTTTTCACGCAGTCTTCAAGAAAGGACTCTCTGCTACCCTTGTGTAATGTGGGCACCCCAAGGAAGATGGATCCCAAGGTTGCAACCTCACTGAAGAACTTCAAACTTATCGCCAAAAGTCCACACCAATGTAAGAGTAAAGTAAACGGTAAAACTTAATATCGTTAAGCCTGGCGCTTTACTCAATTAAGATCTCGAGAGGATTGGTTGTTGGAGTAGGAGGGTTCTCACATAGACTTTCAGGTAATTTTATCTCATGCCAGAAACTCCTCCGTCAGTTTACTCCAACCATTCGAGCACACCCTTCTCCGCTAAGGGTGGTCCGACACGTTTCCTGGCACACCATTCGGGCATGCATGTGTCAACACACTCCGGTCGGCATTCACCTTATGCGGTTATCATTTCTGCGGTGGATTTCTATCTTGCCCGCTGGAGTGAAAACTTCTGCACATCGGTGTCTTGCCAGTGGCTAACAGTCAAGACACCCCATGAACTAGACTATCTGTGGCACCCTTCCCATATGCATTGATCTCTGCTTGACTCCGGAAGCTACTGTGAGCGGTTTATCCATTTACTATTTACGAGTCCCAGGCTGCCGGCCTCTTCCGCAGGACACAGTAGCCCACGAGTGATCCAATGGGCGCTACCCATGAACACTACCTCAGATCTTCCTTACCTGTGGCAGTAATCATGCTTTTAGTGTCCCTGCACTTCCCTTTCAGACCCCTATGGCATTGGGGACACTTTCAGGCTTGGTAGGTGTAAAACTCTCCCAGTCACCCCGACACCACCCGGGACTACCTTCAGGACCCCCACGGTTAAGACCCGTTAACTCTGTCAGTTTTGGTCCGTTTTACTCCGAACAACTTGGAGGAGGTACTCCACCTTCCACCCTATGCCCTCTTGTATCTTCTGCGAACAGCCTACGGTCTACCGAACGGCAGCAACGTATAGGTTGTTGCAAGCATCTCTGCAAAGATTTCTCTTTGCTAGACTGCGTACAACTACACAACCGTTCGCCCATGACGTCCAGCCCTCAAGCCGGGGCCGGAGGGGTATGATAGGAAGAATGTCTCCAATTTACAGCTTCATCGAAGCTACATAGCTCGGCCAATAGCATCCCCCAGAACCTCTGATTCCGGTATCATGCATGGCTTCGTGCGACAAACATTCTCGTCAATTTTCCCGAACTCCCCAAGGGACTTAGTATTGAAAGGCAGGGTAACTCAGGACTTTGGGCAGGGTAACCCAAGCCCCAGGGGAGGGTAACCTGATCCCGAGAGTAGGGTAACCTTGTCCAGGGGCAAGATAACCTTTTCCTATTGCCCTGTCTATCCCGTCGCCAGCGATAGACATTTCTGACCTGTCTTCAGTTACCTGGCCTAGCTGAGCAACTGCCCCTACAGAAGTCCCTAAGTACGCTGACACCGCTCCCACATGTATCCAGGTACCTAAGTCCCAGACCAGCCAATTCTGTTCATTCTCGGAGCCTGGGCCATCGGGTCTCCGTAGGTCTAGTACTTACTTGCCTGCCGGTTCCTACCAGTTCGCCTCTGCGCTACCTGTATGGGTATAGGTTCCGTTTGCCATAGCTCATGTATGCTGGGTCGTTACACCTTGCAAGATTAAATGAACTAAATTGGTTACTTGGCGGTGGAGATAAATGCATGTGAAGATCACTGCGCTGTGCCACTAGATAGATACCAACTGGGGGGAGGTCGGCTACTCCAATAGGAGTCCCTGGCTTCCATGCAGGGAGCAAGACTGAATTTCAAGTCCATTGGTGCAGATATGTAGAGGAAAATCCAGAGGAGGGGATGATGCCCAAGAGAAGATCTTTTACGCATACGTGAAGGCATGATGAGATAGAGCCAGATGATGGCCTAACACGTGGAAGGTTAACCCTGAGTGTTAAGAGGCCTAAATGCCTTTGGCATAATAAGGAAGGAGCATGCCTCCTGCAGGTTGACACAGGTGGGCAGTACACCCAGCTGCATTGATCCGTCTGTTATCGGAGCTGATCACTCTGTATGCCAAGAAAGGACCAGTAAGAGTTTGCCACAGGGAAAGGGTTCACGTGACTATCGATTGAGAGTACGATACGAGAAGAGAGGTAAGAACACCCTCTCCACTATCTGGAAGATTCAGAGTCAAGCAGGGTAAAGGTTTTCAGAGTCTAGGAAGTCCGTATCAGAAGTGCGAGGCAAAATTAGATAGCCCATGAGCACTCAGATGCGGAATATAAATATCCACTTGTCTCCCACACTTTACAGAATCATTAGCGACAGGGAAGAGATGTCATCAATATATTCGTTATATGATACACTTTCTATAATACTTCTTTCCTGACATTTCAAGTGAGCCTTCCTGACAATCACTTTGTCACGTATTGGGCCTTAGTCCAATCTCGCTTGTTCTTCGAGTCATCTACCACCTAATACAAATACTGTTTTTGGTACAATGAAAACTCCTGGTATTGAGATTTCAATCATGAGAAAAATAGAGGTTGTGAAGCTTGTTCATTAATGGGAGGAGAGACCGTCGACTATATCATACATGTCAAGCCTCATCTTTTCTCATATTCAAACTCTCTTGTTCTAGCCCTCTACCACTAAATATATCTGCATATAGCTACTATTAGGATTACTACATCACTTCTCCTGTTTACACATCATAGTATAGTATACAAAAATTAGTAGTGGCCTCTTGACCTACACTTCATCTAATTTCTTTTTTGACTATATGATAACCTATTCAGGGATGCTATGGGTCAGGACCTAGCTATGGGTTATCTATTTTCATTGTCGATTATGTATAAAAGAGTCAATAAAACAACAACCATTGCCTTTTTGATAGTCATTTTCTCTATAGAGCAAGTACGTATAACTAGTATTCAACAAATATAATAGAATTTACAATATATCGATCTTTGGCTTTACTATTGGAACTATCGACCATTATAGCTAATAGGCATATTTTCAACAACAATAGCCAGACTACTGCTGTAATTCCATTACTGTTGATCTGAGCAGAATTGGTAGGATGTGCTCTATTGCTCTTTAAGTTATCGGCCAGATATTTCAACTATATTAGACAAGCTATTAGATTTACTAATGCCATTTTGTTCTACCATGTTCTACAAATACCCAATTCCCTATATTCAATTATATCTTCACAACCAGATATCAAGTAGTCTTTCAAAATATCTAATAAGAAAGCCGACAGGTAGAAGCAAATAGCTGATGCCTGTGAGGTACTCCAATCAATCCCAGCGCTCAATTTGTAAAGCAAGTCAATAATTTGGTATTTTAAATACTACATTAAACAATAAATATATAGGATGAATCAAACCAGCAATCCAATCACATCCAACTTAGTAGCTACTCAGCAATGGAGAGGAAAATGCATTGGTCAAGTGGAGTAAGAAATAGGATGATTATGGTTTTCTACCATTCCATCCTCATGTTTTTCAAATGGCTTGAGCTATTTTAAAGGATGAAGAGAGAGTTGATATAGTGGGAGAGAACTGGTAACAGAGATTCTTGATTCATGACCCAACAGTTCAATCCAGGGTTGGAAAGGTGCTAGACAAGTAAAATGTACTTGCTGCTCATCTTTAATTATTTGAGTACTACCTGAATGCGTTCTACAATGCCTAGTACAAGTTTTCTGTTAAGAATGTCAATATTTGGAGTTCAGATAAGAAAGGATTTGCTCTAGTACTCTTTGCAGGTGGGCAGGTAATATGTCAGGCATCAAGAAGGAATCCAAAGGTTATTCAGAATAGTGATCACAGTTGGGTGACTGATATTGAAGCAATTTCTGGAGCAGGAGTTGTTTTATTACTGCTTATTATCTTCCCAGCAAAGTTATATCTTATGGAATACCATGGTGATATTGACTTTAAGGAAAAGCAAGATGCCTTCTTCTTCCATTCACCAACAGGGTATAGCAATTACCAAGTTATATATGCATAGTTGGTGGAAATATTTCAACCATAAACAAGACCACAAAAGGGAATTAATCAACATTAGATTCTAGTTCTAGATGGTTACAAGTTATACTGTGAGAACTTCCAGTCCATTGAATTTGCAATAAACAAGAATATTCATCTCCTCTGCCCCCCTCCTCACACTACCCATATACTTCAACCACTTGATATTAGGTTGTTCTCTGCTATCAATACCTATTACAAGCAACAAATTGATCAAAATATACAAGCCACTGGCCTATATTCAAAGCTATGCAAAGGGAACTGTTATCTAATACTTTAGTAGGCTAAACCTAAGACCTTTGCAAAGAAGAACAACCTCTCAGATCCAAGAGCAACTAGTTATATCTCTTTCAATTGGCAATTTGTCTTGAGTAATCTAAATCTTCAACAAAAGATCACAGCAGCTCCACTTTTGGGCAATTGCCAACTAGGATATAGGGTACTTCCGGGAAGAACTGAATGCTCTACTAAGTTTGATGAGTTAGTTAAAAAGATTATAGATATTCAGAAAATGGAATCTACGGTTCAAATAAAGCAATATTTTGATGAACTCCTTTTAGTGTTCATTAGAGAGTTTGGTGAGATGGGTTTTCCAGTTTTTGCCCCACTTTTGACATGTCTCAGGGTCAATTTTATGCCTCTTGTCTCTGATCCACCTGCCATAAGGCCCACACAGGCCCTGGAATGGGGTGGGGATTTTATTTTTCCTACTTATTATCTAGGCAGGACCCTGTCCTGATATTCTCCATATCGTAACAATATGGGGCCCCACTTTCTATGACAAGTGACTACTAGTGAATCGAGTAAAATTTGTTGACTCCCCTCAAATTCTACAGCTGTATGTGAAGTACCATGATACTATTATATATAAAGCAGTGAAAATGTCTACTTGTGCCACAAGCATCCTCTGTATCAGGGGTTACAGAATGCTCAGAACACAAATCGTGAATCAAGACGCGATGTTGATCTGACATTCTGTCCTGATTTGAATCATTTAGGCTCTCTTGTCCTAACTCCTTTACAATATGGATCCCTTGCATTCTCAGCAGTGTGACAATGTCTGGGGCACTACTCTTGTATCTGGAATGCATCTAGTGTACTGCCTTGCATCTCGCTTGCATCTGATACACCTGCCCAGTGTCCCGATAACATCAAACTTTCTCCTGCTACATCTGGACAACATCTAACTATTCTACTCAGGCACTTTCAGTTCTGATGTCAGATCTGCACCCCCAATGTCCAGGCTATCTTGGTTCTTACACTTCCCGTCCAGTTATGCTCTCTTGAGCTAGCTACACCTCGACGTTTTCCTTATTGTACTCCTTGTACCGCAGGTTTTCACTCTATTCGTGAGGTGGTCTAACACCATCTGGACGTTCATGTTTCTTACTTAGTACTACTATGTAAGATTAGGATAGCCTCACGATGCTATCTGACCCCCGTGCAGTCCTTGGAACATTGTACCAGACTTCGTCCAGATTATGATATTCTTTTCTGATCCTCTAGACTTCCCTGTGGTACACTTATCCTCACAATCTTTACCTTGCGCCCTCAAATTAATACTATGAACTTCCTACATACCTGTTATCCCAACATATTATATTATAGACAAATGAGTTCAATTAACTTTTAGTACTCTATACATTAGTTATTTACCTAGTTAGCCTTACTAATACTCCCAGTTGTGCCTACTCCATGTTCCACCAAAGCCTCAAAGCTAAGTGACAGGCATTGCAATAGCATAGAACTTGAAAGGCTGTTTTCAATCAGTTGTTTGGGAACCCTACCTAGACTATTTGCACTTGAAGTATCCAAATCCAGAAAGTTGAGTACAGGTATGTAATTATAAATAAGTGTAATGAGTAGAGTCCGTGCATGATCAAGGGCAAATTGTCCAAGACATATCATAGTAGGCGAGTTGAGAGATAGGTACTGGAGTATAAACAAGACATGTTTCTATCAAGGCAGGAGAGGGTCAAGAACATGGTCTCAGAGGTCAGGGTCAGGGTTCATGGATTGCACTGATGTGAAGAAGAAACAAAGTGGTAATTCTTCGGTATAGTTGTAGGCAGGAAATTACTAGGTTGTATAAGGAAAGAGAATCACAAAGAGGCATATCCCTTTATGCAACAAAGGAAAATCCTCCACTCACAAATCCCAATACCCCTAACCCCTTCCTTATATGCAGCCATAGCTTTCAATCAGTTTCCATGGGGTTCCATTATGCAGGATCTTGGCTAAGTAACCTCTTTCATAACTAGGCAACCATCCAACTTCCTGTTTCAATATACAGAACCAAAAACCCCATACTACTATATCCTGGTCTGTTGGTTATAACACTAGCTCTTACTTTGTGCACTGAAGTCTCCAGAGGCATGTTGTTACTATTCAGGGTACAGGCTTAGCATATTTGGGTAGTGGTGGTAGAACTCATCGATGGCTTGTAGTCTGTTCGTGGTTTCCACTGGTTCCTATGTTGCTTCCTCATACCCTCTCCATTGTACCAGATATCGCAGATATTACCAAACTATCTTAGCATCCTCTATCTATTCTGCTTGCTATTCTTTCTCACCAGCGAGCTCCACTAGTGATAGGAGCGGTTTCACTTGTCCTGGTAGGAGGTCATAGTCTGCAAGTTCAAGGACTGAAACATGAAAAACCTCATGTATACAGATAGGTGCATGAAGGGTGAGGGGATAGGAATGTGTACCTAACTGGTTGGTTATCAGATAGGGGCTGAAATGCTTATTGTCTGGCTTCTGGTAGGGTCGACAGGTCAGGATATTTCTAGTGTTGACCTATACTAGGTCAAGAATCTGGAATCAGGGAGCTGGCATGGATCCTCAGTCAGCATAGTCCTGTTGATCGTCCTAGGTAAAAGCAATCTTGGAAGAGAAGTGGGTGTGGATGTCTTTCATGCATTGCAAGAATTCTCCAGTCTCAGGTTCCTCCAATGGTCCCTTAAAAGTCTCCAAGAAGTCTATACCAGGATTGCAGCCATAGGTTGTAGAGAACAGAAAGAGGCCAGTAGACTCAGAGGTGTAGTTGTTGGTTGCAAACTTAGCCATGGATAGCTATGGTGACTGGTCATCCTGCTGGTAACCGACATAGACCTCTAGGTATTATTCCATAATTGTGTTCACCCTTTTGGTCTGGCTATCAGTTTGGCTGTGCAATGTCATAAAAAGCTTGCCTGACAACTGCAGATAATCTGAGATTATCTTTCAGAACTCTAAGATAAACTCTGTGCCATAGTCCGAGGTGATTGTGGCTGGAAGACTATGGTGCTGTGTTATGTGATGGAGGTACAGTTCAGCCAACATCTGGGCATCAATAATAGTACAACAGGAGATCAAGTGGTGCATCTTAGCCAGCCTGTTGACCATGACGAATATGGTATCATGTCCTTCACTTCAAGGTAACCCAGTAATGAACTCCATAGATACATGTTCCCAGGACTTGTCAGGAATTGGAAGGGGGTGTAGTATACCAAAGGTAGCATGATGCGAGGTGCAACTACATTAGCGAATGTGGCAGTTCTTCACAATGTAGACAATATCCTAATGCATGCCCAGCCAGTAGAAGTGATGGGACACTAACTGCTGGGTCTTGGCCCTTCAAGGATGTCCCTCAGTAGCATGGGCATGAGCCTCGTGAATTAGTAGTAACTGTAGCATTACATGAATAGCGATGTATAGGCCATCACAGAATGGTAGTCAGTTTCTGTCTCTCTGGCACTGGGCTAGAGATGTGAGACAGGAGCGCCTGTGTAGCATGTTCACACCTAGGGTGCTAATCACATTTTGTGTACGATAGTAACAGGTGGCCTGCTCGATTGACAAGAGGCAAGAGCTGTGTAACCTAAAGAAGACTTCGAAGTGGTATATTAGGAGATCCAGAAGTAACCATTCAATCAAGTATATTTAGAATACTGTTAGTCCAAGTCTGCCATTTCTATTGTGGAATCAGCAGTGTTTAAATACAAGCTCTTGCTTGTCTCCAGCATGAGTGATAACATGGTCCCTGTCAAAGTATATAACGATACCTTTGAAACATAGTGAGCATCTAGTGATTCTGCAAAACAAAACACAAAATATTTGTTGTGTCAAGTAATACTTTTGAAATATAAGAAGTATCAAAGGATACTATGAAACAAAATACAACCTAGTACACGTACCGGTTACATTCCTGAAAATAAAACAACTGTTTGACCAAAACAAAACTAATAATCCTGAAAATCACAATTCTCAAAAGAATCCTTCTCGCCATAACCTTCCTCCTCAAGGAAATCATTGGCCAATATGTAATTAGATGATAAGCAAGAAGCGTAAAATGCTACTTGAACAAAGAAACCACTTTCATACTAGGGGTTGGTGGTCCGAGATAATTGTAAATTCGGAACCCATAAGCATGTGGTTGAATGCTTAGAGTGCATCGATCACTGCCAGTGCCTCCTTGTCTGTAGTGACATAGTTGATCTGTAAATTTGTGAACTTTTACCTATAGAGAGCTGGAGGGCAAGCTGTTTCAGGTATTGGCCCCTTGCCAACCCCTGCTCCTGCCCCCATATCTGAGGCATCTGTGATCAACTATATGGGTTCTTTTGAGCTATAATTTATTGTCCTGATCACCTGTCTTTGTTTGATTAGTTCTTTGATACTGGTTAATGCTTTATTGTATGTCTCTGTCCAGACAAATTTCACCTTCCCTGTCAGGTCTGTAAGGAGTGCCATAATAATGGCCGGGTGTGGCAAAAATTGTCTGATGTAGTTCACCATATCCAGAAATCGCCATAGTTCTTGCTAATTTCTCAGTACAGCCCATTTCTCAATCGAAGCCAGTTTCTCAGAGGAGGCATAAATTCCTTCATCGTCTATAACATGTCCTAGTACTTCCAGTGATTTTGCAAATAGGGTTGACTTCCTTTTGCTGTCATAAAACTTTGCCTGCCATAATAGCTTACACACCTTCCTGATATGTTGTATGTACTCAGTTCTTGTATTAGAATAAATAGGGATATCGTCGATATACACCCATACGAAGTGGTGTAACAAGTCACTTAGTAGGTCCTTCATAATAAGCATGAAGGTTGAGGGCGCATTCATGTCACCTTGTAGGATGACCTTGCTTGCAAATCTACCAAAAGGGGTTTCGAAGGTATTAAACCTCTCACTTCCTGGTTCGACTCAGGTCTGGAAGTAAGTATCACCGAGGTCTATCCTGCTTTGGAATCTTGCCCTTCCCACAGCCTTTAGGATCTGTGTCTGATTTGGGATCGATGAGCTATCTGTAATTGTGTTCTTAGTTTGTAGTTTCAAGTCCACTAGTGGTCTGATGCTCCTATCAGATTTTGGTTGAACAAATATAGGCACTACCCCTGGGGACTTGGCCTGGTAGATAACTCCAGTCCTTAACTTCTTGTTTATTCAGTCATATGGTTTTCCTTTGTTTGCGTCAAGTAGAGTGTACATTAGTTGGTTTTGCAAATCTGCTGTATTATTTAGACGAATGTGGTGGTTCATTTTTCTAAGGTGCGGCAAAGCTTCCTGAATTGTATCAGAGAATACATCAGTAAACCCGGTTAGGATTCCCTACTGTTCTGTTTCACAAACTACCGCTCTGAACTCCATGCTTCACAGTTTGCATAGAACTCAGACCTTCTTGACTGAGAGTTCAATTGCTGCTTTACCGCATTGGATAATTGCCCTGTGCTGCATTAGGAAAGGCATTCCTATTAATGCATCATATTTTGCCCAGTTCCCAACTATTGTCCTTTGGTTCGATAGCCTAGGTGGTATAAGTTGGACAGCTAATTTACAAGTCTCACGACTTGTTGATCATTATCCCTTCATGGCCATATTTACAGCAACTGGTGTCTCCATCAGGTGAGTGGGGATGCCTTGGGTTGTGACAAAGGTGTTGCTAAGACTGTCAGTGCCTACTGCGCCTATGTCAAATAACCTCCTGTTGTGTGTGCCATTAATCAAGATAGTTCCCTCCAGAGTAGAGTGGGGGTCCAAAGTAGGAGCTAGAAAGATTCGATAGCACTCAATCCTAGTCTCCATATTGGTTGAGTTGATTTCTACTTCTTCAAACTCATGTATCTCTACTTGGTTTGCTGAGGTTTCCATCTTGATTTGTTGTTTGCTGGAGTAGTCTCATACTCTGTGTCCCTTCTTTCCACACTGAAAGTGTTCTCCATTCTCCCTTAGTTTCTGTTTAGTAGTCCTGGGGATCCTTTTCTGGGTTGGTTTCATCCTTCTTTCCGGTTGGTATTCCTTTTCGCATGGGTTTCTATCTTGCTTTGCTGCACTTGATTTATTATAAGTAGCTGTCTTGTACATGACGGCATCCTGCAATTCTGCATTCATGATAATGTTATCTATCTCATCATCCTCCCATTCTATTGGTTCTACCACTTGTCTAAGTCAAGTATCCATAGCATCACAGAATCTTCGTGTCAGCATATAGTTATTAACTGCAAATTCAGGCATCCATCCTCGGGATATCAGGAGTTCCATGGCTGTCTTTGTGTTCCTTTCAATTCTACCATTTCGTACTTACTGAATATTGTTGAAGGCTTTAAACAGTTCTTCCCAATGTCGGCTTGACTGGAACCATTTAGAGAGATATTCTAGTACTGTTTTTCCACTAATGTAATCTCCATCCTTGTATCCATTCATATATTGGTCATATGCCTCCAAGGTAGCTCCTTCACTGCAGGCTCCAACATAGAGTCCTGTTCCCCTTCCCAATGTCTTGATTCTCTGCACGAGCAGGTACTAGCATATCAAACTTTCCCATTACTTGAATGCTTCTGGTTTAACACTGTCTCCTATTCTAACAAACCTTTCTGGCAGCAGTAACTTTATCTTAGGTTTCTTTCCTGGCTGATCATCAGCGCTAGCAGTTAGGGGTGCTGGTGGAGGCAGCAGTCCTCCTGAGCTAGACACATCAGATTCACTCATTTCACCATTGCTAGCCACTGTCTCGGAGTGACTCTTCATGGGTGGTGGGAGTAGTTGGGGTTCCCTGGGTGCTCGGTCTTGCTCTGAGCTGGCTGGGAATCTGTCAGGTGTCGGTTTTGTGCCTCTGACTGGTTCTTCCTTAGATCCTTCTATGGCTCTTGAAGCCTGATCTTTTGCAAGTTGCCTGGCAGTCTTGTCAGTGGTTGATGCTCCTGCCATGTCCTTGGGCCTTTTGGGCTCTCTGGGGCGGGTTAGTCCTCTCTCTATGACCTGCTTCCCACTCCTCGCCATGAGTGGTTCAATTGTGTTTGCTGGAAACGCTGACCACCCTCGGTTCTGCCTCTCCCTGCTACTAACTTTCCTTGGTGGACTTCTGTAGGTTTATCAGGCCTTCTCTAGGTACAATATTCATAACCACCTGCTGAGGTTAGAAAATGTAATGTGTTCACACCTAGGGTACTAATCACACTTTGTGTATGATGGTAACAGGTGGCTCACTTGATCGAAAAGAGGCGCGAGCCGTCTAAATCAAAGGGAGGGTTCGCAGGGGTGCAATAGCAGATCAAGCAGTAACTGTTCAACCCAGTATATTTAGAATACTGTCAGTTAAGGTCTGCCATTTCCATTGTGAATTCAGTAGTATTTAAGTACAGGTTCTCACTCATCTCCAACATGAGCAATAACATGTTCCCTTTCAAAGTATCCAATAATACCTTTGAAATATAGTGAGCATCAAGTGATACTGCGAAATAAAACATAAAATATTCAAAGTATTAAGCCATATCTTTGAAATGTAGCAAGTATCAACTGATAGTATAAAACAAAACATAAAACATTCAAAGTATCAAGTAATACCTTTGAAACATAACCAGTATCAAATGATACTATAAAACAAAATATAACCTAGTACCCATAGTGGTTACAGGTGGCTTCCTTGGTCCAAAGCTTTCAGGAGCTTCTCTGGAGTTGGGTTCACATCATATGCCTCTTGTCAAAGATCTTCCAGGGGAGCATGATATTCACCAACAAACCTGTACTATAGGCTTCAACACTACCTATTTCTGATGTTGTCTTTACTGCTCTTCTTCTTCCTCCCTTGGTCCTTGTATCCAAGTTAAGGTATCAAGTTTTCTATTGAGCTTTCCAGGCTGGTACTCATTATCATAGTTGAATTGTATAAGAAACTCAGACTACTAGGCCTGTCTTCTGTTCAAAAGACATTTGGTGGTAAAATATTTCAGGTTGAAATGGTTGGTCAGGACTGTGAGTTGGGGGCTAATCAGGTAATATCTGTACTCCGCGAAAGTATGGACCAAGGCCATGAGCCCCTTGTCATAGATATTATAGTTGTATTTGACTTGGGTATGCTTGTGAGAGAGGAAGACTACAGGGTAGAGTACTTATTTCTTCATACGTTGTAACATAGCCCCTGCAGATACAAAGCCTCAAGTAACGGTTTCAGGGATTACGTGCTTGAAGAAATCGAAATTGATCAAGACAGGGGTGGTGGTGATGTTAGGTGGTAGCTGACTCTAAGGACAAGTAAGTCTGGACTAAGGCCTAATACGTGACGAAGTGATTGCTAGAAAGGCTCATGCGAGATGTCAAAGTAAAAGTAAAATGTAGAGGTGTATCATATAACGAATATATTGATAAGACCTCTTTTCCATCACTGATGATCTCTAAAAACCGTGGGAGGCACCTCGATATTTACATTCCGCATCTGGGTGTTCACGGACTATCTACTCCTCCCACCTTTCCTATGTGCAAACTTTGTAGACCGCAAAAACATTTACCCCGCTTGACTCTGATTTCACCGAATGGCGGAAAAGGTGTCCCACCCCTCTCTGCACAGCGTTCATGCTAATCATAGTCACTCGAACCCTTTCACTGTAGCAAGCGGTTACTGGTCTTTTCTCTGCATATGAAGTGATCAGCTCCAATGACAGACTTATCAATGCAGGTAGATTTCCTATCCATCTGCGTCAACCCGCAAGAAGCATGTTCCTGTCTTATTGCACCAATGGCGGTTAGGCCTCGTTGCCCTCAGGGTTGATCTGTTATGCAGTAGGCCCTCATCTGACTCTACCTTATTATGCCTTTGGGCACAGGCGAACGATCGTCTCTTGGGCGTCATCACCTCATCAGGTATGGTCTTTGCATGTGTCTGTCTCTGCAACCAAGTAACCGATTTGGTTCGTATGACCTTGTCCAGATAGCCCAGAGTCCTCTCCTGAAGACTCAGTGAAAACCCCTCAGTTGGTGGCCTGTGGGGGTGGCATAAATGCCGGTTTTGTGCCAGTGTTGTATTGGTAGATATTAGCTCAGTCACCAAATACTATGGTGGGCCCTGGGATTGAACATGTGACCATTTGCCAATAATCACGTGACATGCCCATTACACTATGCCAGTTCGTCTTATGTGTAACACGAGCTCCCCTCCCCCAGAGTTCTGCCCAAATCTCTACAGTCTAATTCTCTAGTAGTGTACATATTCTATTCCTCTAAGGACTCGGCAAGAGAGGGTGGAAAACCTCTGCGCATTTACTTGGCCACGCCTAGGAAAACCTTTCCTTGTCCTCCTTCGTCTATACTTGCGGTATATCTGGGTCTTCCCTGTGAAACCCTTCCACCAATTCTGCCGCATGCTCCAAATATTCCTGCGGTTCCTAGGTGTTTTTATCCTCCGAGCACCCCCACCACTTCACAAGGTACCTGAGTTCGCGGATCCTCCTTGTGCCCCCGTGAACCCTGCAAGTATGAGAAATAACCTCGCTCCTTACTATCTTTTCAACCTCCCATTCCAAGTGGCCATCTATCTCCGCAGGCGCTCTGGGATGCTGTTCGCGCGCCAGCTAAACCGATGTCTGGTAAGGCTCTAACAGTGATACATGGAACACAGGGTGGAACTCCCAGCGTTCTAAGATTTCTAGCTTAAATGCACAGTTTCCGTATGGTTCCAGGATTTTGAAGGGCCCATGCAGTTTTGGGCTAAGCTTTTTGGACTGTCTTTTGGTATGAATGTTTTTGGTGTTAAGCATGACCAAGTCGCCTGTCTGAAGGTTTGGCTGGGGTCTTACTTTCTTGTCGTGGTACCGCCCCATTGCTTCTCTGGTTGCCTTCAGTGTGGCCATTGCCTGTTCCTGTATTTCTTTTATTCAGGGAGCATACGTGGTGGCTCCTGGAATTCGAGCTTCTCACTTCTTAACCCATTCCATTTGTGGGTGGTATCCGTAGTTAGCGTGGAAAGGTGTTACGCTATGCGCACTCATAACGGAGCTGTTGTAGGCATGTTCCACTAGCAGAAGCAGTTGGTGCCAGTTATCCTGATCATAGTTAACAAAGCTTCGAAGACAGTCTTCCAGCACTTGGTTAGTTCTCTCTATTTGTATGCCCATTTGTGGATGATACGCCATCGACCCTTTTGGCTTAATGCCTCAGAGTTTGTACAAGGATTCCCAAAATTCCCCTACGAACTTTGCATCCATATCTGAGATGATTTCGATGGGCAGCCCATGCAGTTTCCACACTTCCCTGAGAAATGTCTGGGCTACATCCTTTGCCGTCGCATTTTCCTTTAGCCCTATGGAGTGCGTCATCTTGGTGAAGCAGTCAACTACCACCATGATCTGAATGTTCTCTTCCGACTTTGGTAGCTGCGTTATGAAGTCAGTTGAAATAGAGGTCCATGCCGCGTAGGGTATTTCCAACGGCTGTAGAAACCCATACTTTGCGTGCCGTGGCACTTGTTTATGTTGACACTTGTCACATAACCGTACATAGTCATTTACCTATTCTGCCAGCCCTTGCCAGTAGAAGTCCCTTGTTATGATTTCTACTGTTTTTTCCTGGCCAAAGTGCCCTGCAGCCCTTCAGTCATGGCTGCTCTGTGCAATCCGCGTTTGTAGAGCCTCGTCCTTCAGAATAAATAGCTATCTCTTGTAATAAAGGAGGCCATCCGCTAAGGTCCAATGTATTGGCATTTCCTTTTCTTCATCCCGGAGCCTTTCTAACTCCTCTCGCCTCATTTTCTAGTCCTGGTCTGTCCTTCCCTTGTTCTCTACGTGTCGCAGAAATTGGGCATCAAACCTTTGTGCCGCTGCTTTAATAACCACCGCGTTGGTTAGCATAGTTTCTTCAGTTGTCAGGGCATTGTGTCATCCCTGATCATACTCATCGAAGTGTTGATTTAGCCCACTTTCTTCCTTTAGCAGACTGGCTTCGGTTTGGGTTTCAACCATACAGGTTCCTGTGCTTCTGAATCCTCCTTGGCCCCTCTTGGTATTGTCTAGCTCCTTTGCTTTGTGGAGCTCTCCTTTGTGGATCCTTTCTACTATGAGTTGCGCCACTTATTCGCCCTTCCCCACATGGTAGTCCTGGTCCTTCAGGTTGAATAACAACACCTTCACCTCTCCTCGGTAGTCTCTGTCAATAACTCCTGCCCCAACCATGATCCTGTGTTAGACGGCAAGGCCGCTTCATGGACCTACTCGATCGTAGGTTCCTGCTAGTAATGCTAAGGCTATTCCGGTGACTACTATTGCTTGTCCACGAGCTGGCACTACTGCTTCTTCCAGCATGTAGATATCGTGGCCTGCCGCTTCGCTTGAGCCCCTTGTTGGAATTTGGTCTGCTAGGTGTAGCCGCATGGCTTAAGCGTATTCCGGCTCGCGTGTTTCCTGACCTGGACCAGGTTCCTCTTCTCTTCCTACTAGTATAACCATAACCTGGTTAGAATGTGCGGGTTTCAACATTGAGAGCTTCTCGCTCTGTGCAGCTCCCACCTCGGGACGGTAATGTGGCCGTCTGACTAATTCGTCCGGTTTTCCACCACTTGACCCTGGTCGGTACCCAATCTTGAAGTTAGAACCTGCAAAAATTCCTGCCCACCTTATTTGCCTGGCACTCCAGGCCACGGTCATGAGGGAATATTGTAGATTTTGATGATCTGAAAATACCGTAATGGGTCTCTTTGTTCCTGCCAGGTAGTGACGCCATTCTTTAAATGCTTCAACTATGGCGAGCAACTCTTTGGTGTAAACATTGTGGTTGCATTAAGCCGAGTGGAGCTTTCGGGAGTGAAATGCTCCTGGGTGTAACCTTTTTTCAACGTATTGTGACAGTATACACCCTTGCGCCAAATTACTCGCATCCGTTTCCACCACTGTATTTCGCTCTGGGTGGAAATGTGCTAGAATTGGTGCCGTCAAAACCTGTTCCTTCAGGAATTCGAAAGCCTCCTCCAGTTCCTTTTCCCAGGTGAAACCCTTCACATTGCCTTTCAATAACTCCCTTATGGGTTTAGAAGTTCCTGCGAAATTGTTGATGAATGTGCAATAGAAATTCGCAAATCCCATAAAGGTTTGTATGTCCTTTACGGACGCAGGTCTCTTCCATTCCCTTATAGATTGGACCTTTCGATCACTCATAGTGATCCTGTCGCTATTCACTATATATCCGCGAAATTTCACCGTCTTGGTGTGAAATACGGACTTAGTGATAGACACTGCTAACCGGTATTTCCGTAACTCGATTAATACCTCCTTTGCCAACTTGACATAGTCCTCCTCGGTCTTGGGGCATATTAAGACCTTGTCCATGTATACGACCACTCCCTGATCTAGGAATCCCCTCAGGACCATGTGTATCATGTCTTGGAAGGTGGCGGGCACGTTTACTAGCCCAAATAGCATTACCCGATATATTTGCAATGACCATACCGAGTGCGGAAGGCCATCTTCCACTTGTCCCCCTTTTAAATGCATATCAGGTGGTACCGATCCTTTAGGTCCAACTTCGTGAAGATACGCGACCTAACTACTCGATCTCTAAGTTCACTCATGAGCGGTAGGAGGTACTTATTGGCAATCGTTACCTTGTTCAGCCCACGGTAATTCACACATAGCCTCAGCCGTCTGTCAGGTTTTGGTACAAATAGTATTGGTGTGCCAGTAGGCAACTGGCTTGGGGTTATTTCTCCTTCTCGTAGCATCTTGTCAAGGCACTCTCGCAGCGCCCATAGCTTCTTTGTGAACAATGGGTATATTGGCCCCTACGGGGACTTTTCTCCCTCCACAACCTTGATCTCATGACCAAAGGTGTTATGATTTGGGAGCTGTTCCACTGCCTGGTGCAGGAAGGGATCGGCGTACTCCCAGTAAGGTTCTGGCAGGGTTTCCATCGCTACTGCCCCTGGCTCCTCGGGGCTCACAATCGAGCCCATGTATCATGCTGCGGGATCTGAGACCACTGTCTCATCCCACTCAATGCAGATTCCTTCATCTTCCAGCTCCAGCTGTTGCTTACACTGTTCAGCCTGGAATGTCCACCTCCTTGCATCCTCGATGAATGACAAGACGTGTTGGCGATGCCACCAACTGAATAGTATTATCAAGTCATGGATCCCCTGGCTCATGACTTCACAGGTAATTTGCGAGCAATGTCGGTTAGCCCCAATTTCTAGCATGATAGGTGTCGTATAGCACCTTCCCGCATTTTTGGATTGTGCGCCGTCAAACCTAGGTATACTAACTGGGGTGTCTTGCTGTATTGTTTCTTGTCCCAGTTTTTGGACTAGCGCTTCACGTATGACAAAGATCTGTGAGCACGAGTCTAATAATACGCGAATCGGTACTGGTTCTCCTTGTATTCCTAGATAGGCGCTGCCTTGTTGGCACTCATAATATGTAGGTGTTGGGACTTGCATCTTCTGTCCTGTTGGTTCCCCTGTAGAGTTACCCTGTCTTCATTTGACAGGCATTTGTGTATCAGGCTTTTAATAATCTTGGGTGTTTGTTATTGTGCCTGCACAATTTCGGCCATTTAGGCCCCCTCAGAGAAACTCCATCCCTTGTATGTGTATGTCCTTTCTTGCTCTCTTTCCCCTCAGTGATGATATTTAATCATACCGGTCTATACCACCAGTGCATAGATGAGGGAGCGACCTTTCTAACCTTGCCTTAGGTGTTCGACTCCTGCCGTTGCGTAAGATTTAAGGTGAGCACTCCGTCCTTTGTCTTGCCTAGCAACCTGAAGCCTACCCGCTCACTGTCACCGGTGGTGCCAGCCCGACATTGGGGGAGCGCCTTCAGGCGGTCCCACGCTAACCAGACTTATATCCCGTATATGACCTTTGGAGAAAGGAGTTGGGGCACCCTGAGTTGCCCTCCACAACAGTCCCCTCTTTATGCATGACAGGTTTGAACCTTTTCTAAGCAGGGAGGAATACAAAGTCTTGCTGTCCCGCGTCCAGGTCGGGGGTCATTCTTGATTGCATCCCCCTGCGATGTGTTAACTTTCTCCCCTATACACGGTTTCTTACGCCCTTCACTCTTCTCTCACTTCTCATGCTCACAACCCAGACAGTGCGGTTCTCTGACATTCTTGGATAAACCATTGCCCTAGCTCGGAACATAGGTCGTGGTTTTTATACAAGGCGTCCAGTTGTCCAATCTATCCCTCTTCTTGACTCGACAACCGCCAAAGTCTACGTGCTGGTGGCACATGGGTCTGGTTCACTGCTGGCCTTCGGGCAGTATTCCGAACCTCTGGGTTTTGGGGCCTAAACTTCCCTGATTTCTACTGCCTATCATAGCGACAATGGCTCCCTTCCGACATGTTCACTACTAGTCGTTGGTCAGTCTGCACTGGGTGCAGCTTTCATTTTCCCGGCATTGGTCAGCCACGTTTTGGGGTATTCCTTCATGAGCTTTCTTCTAGTCGGTATGCTCAACCCCTGAAGCCTTGGTTGGTTTATTGGTCTGGGTGAACATTGCTGACTTGAAAATCCCAGGTGCTGTCTTCCTCCGGAACTTGCGAGGTCGTCCTTCTTTCATTCCTCGCTGTGGCTCCTTTTCTCTGCTCTCGCATCCTTGTTTCAATGGTCCAGAATAACCCAGACGAGCTGGACAGATTGTCTCGTCGTTGCCTTTCGCTATCGAGGAAGGCTTCCTCCTGGTTGCTGACCACGCGAAGGTGCTCCCGCCATTCAGCATCGGTGTCGTATCACTTGTGAGACGACCGTCTTAGTATTGCCTCCGGCAGTCAGTCCTCGACTATTTTCCTCTATGCCGTCCTTGCAGCTTGGCCTGGATGTTTAAGTTTTCCATCTGGAGAAGGTACTTGTCAATGTTCTTCTCGTACTTGATTTTTCCCATCTATGCTAGGGCTTTCCGGTCCTCGTTGATCAGTGAGAATCGTACCATTATCCCATGCCAGAACTGTTCCCATGTCAGCAATTCAGGACAACTGGCATACCCTTCGAGCCCTTCCATGCTGTTCCTATACCAGTTGCTGAAAGGTGTCATGTCGGCACCCTTCGTCCTTCCCAAGGTATAAATGATTCTGTCTTTATCCTCCATCCACCACATGGGATTTCGGCTAAAGTAGTCCTGGCACGCGTGTAGCCAGGTGTTTATATCCTGGTAGGCCTTTGCTTCGTGTACCAATAGAGGGTCGGCAGGCTTCTTCTGATGTAAAGTAGTTTGTCGGGCCAACCCCTTGGCCAACTGCAAGAACATCAGGTGTTCCCCCTATTCTTTAGCCGTCTTTGGCCTTCCCATAGACAATGCGCCCTGGCGCTGCCTTGGGCGTTCCCCACCATTGTCCGATCCATTATCTCTCAGATCCGGATCTCCTGCTACTCCCACCACATGGAGGGGTGCCCCAATCCTTTCCTAGCCACCCTGTATGGTCTCTGGCCACATGTTCCATTCTGTGGGTCCCTTCCCTTTGTCTTGTTGGGAGGGACCCGACCATCCTCTTCCTGTTTTGCCATCATGGGTTGATCCCTGCTTATGCGATACCAATACTGTCTGGACCAGCGCAGTCATTTCCCTCGTCCCCTGAGCAAACATCTGGGTCATGCTCTGCTGCATGTACCTGAGCCCTGTCGTTATCTTCTTATCGCGGGTCTGTAGCTCTATAACGCACCGCAGTTCCTGGGTCCCCCTGCATCATCTTTCCTCCTCCGACTCCTTCCTGAGTCTATCCAGGCCTGGATAGAGCTCTTGGTCTGTATTCACCGATTCTTGGATGGTGCGTCCTAGGTCTTGGTGCAGCTGTCCGCTTACTGCTGCTTGTTCTTCCGATCGCTCATGCATGCAAGCCCGCGCAGCTTCGCTCACTCCTTTAAATCTGGTGATCTTGGCTACTACCTCTCCTTCTAGTTTCCTACTCTTATTTTGCTACAGTGCCAATTCCTCTCCAACCAGTTTCCCCCTGTTGAGAACTCGCTCTCTTACCTGAGCCAGGCCTTCTGCCATCTCTTTCCCCGTGTCAGACAGGGTCCCATATGCGACCATCTGGTCATTCTGGGTTTGTGTGATGCTGCGGTCCAATTGGCCGATCAGTGTCCGCAAGTATGCGGCAAAGGTAACCAAGTCGCTAGTACCTGATGGGGTTGGGGTCCGAGAGCACAACCTCTGCCCTCTTCATCTCTTCGTGACGCTTTGGGTCAGGCCCCTGGGTACTGGTGGCCCTGACGGGTTGCTAGATGTGGGTGTAGAACCTACTCATAGTGGTAGGATTTCACCTCCTGGAGGTGGCGGCGGTAGTGGAAAGGGGCTATCTTGGCCTGGCTCCTATCCACTACTCAGTCTCTGCTGTCTCTCAGTGCGCAACATGTAGGTGTCCCTAGAATCCTCCGATTCCTCTTCAGTCCTTGGTTGCGAGATGGGGCCTTTTCTTTCTATAAGCGTGAGGTTTTTGAGGGCCCACTTGATCCTATGATGAGTGAACCAGAAGGGAACATTCTCATCTTCGAAGACTCCGCTTAGGCTAAGATCAAACTCAATCTCGCAGATGTGGGGGTTTTGTTAGAGATAGATTTGAGATAAGTGGTAAGGGTGCTAGACCAGCGATCCTCCAGGCTCGTTGAATGAAGTGATGGTGAGCCTCAGTCGTGTAGAAGATATCAATATAGTGTTTGGCGGTAGCCGACTCTAAGGACAAGCAAGCTGGGACTAAGGCCTGATACGTGATGAAGTGGTTGCAAGCAAGGCTCACTCGAGATGTCAAAGTAGAAGTAAAACATAGAGGCGTATCGTATAACAAATATATTGATAAGATCTCTTCTCCATCGCTGAGGATATCTAAAAAGCGTGGGAGGCACCTCGATATTTATATTCCACACCTGGGTGTTTGCCGACTATCTACTCCTCCCACCTTTCCTATGTGCGAACTTCATAGACCCCGGAAACCTTTACCCCGCTTGACTCAGATTTCCACAAACGGTGGAGAGGGTGTCCAACGCCTCTCTGCATAGCATTCGTGCTAATCATAGTTACTCAAACTATTTCACCGTGGCCAGCGGTTACTGGTCTTTTCTCTACATACGAAGTGATCAGCTCCGATGACAAACTTGTCAATGCCGGTAGATTTCCGATCCCTCTGCATCCACCCGCAAGAAGCATGTTCCTGTCTTATCGCGCCAATGGTGGTTAGGCCTCGTTGCCCTCAGGGTTGATCTCTTACACAGTAGGCCCTCATCGGACTCTACTTTATCATGTCTTTGGGCGTGGGTGAACTATCCTCTCTTGGGCGTCGTCCCCTCATCAGGCGTGGTCTTTGCGTGGGTATAGCTCTGCAACCAACTGAACGATTTGGTTCTTGCGACCTTGTCCGGATAGCAGAGAGTCCTCTTCTGAAGACTCAGTGAAAACCCCGTGGTCCACGGCCTTCACCGGTGGCATAAATGCAAGTTTTATGCCACCGTTGTATTGGTAGAAATTAACTCAGTCTCCAAATACTCTGGTAGGCTCTGGGATCGAACATGTGACCTTTTGCCAATGAGCACATGACATGCCCATTATGCTATGCCAGTTCGTCTTATGTATAACAGGTGAAGGCAGTTCTGAGCTTTTCAAAGGCCTTCTGACATTTGGAGGTCCATATCTAAGACTAATCCTTCTTGGTAAGTGCAGTAAGAGGTTCAGCAAGATGGAAACAGGTATTGATAAAATGATGATAGATGTTGCCAAGCCCTAATAAAGCATACATATCTCACACCCACTCTGGTATAGGCTGAGCAATAATGGTTTCCACTTTGGTGTTCTCTATGCGGATCTCTTGGGTTGTGATGATGAATCCAAGGCACTCAACTTGGCCTCTATGGACTTCATACTTTGGGTACTTGACTTCTAACCCAGTATTAGCCAGAGCTTTCAAGACCTAGTGAACATGTTTGACATGCTCCCCCTCAGTCTCACTATAGATCTGGATGTTGTCCTGGTAGGGAGTATGGAAGTTGTTAAAGCTAAAGCATAAAGCCCCCTTGATGTATGCTTGGCAGATTGCAGGAGCATTGGTAAGGCCAAATGGCATAACCTGAGACCCGTACAGGCTATATCATGTCCAGAAAGCCGTTTTCCACTCTTCTCCTTACTTTATGCATATCAGGTTATACGCTACTAAGATATCCAACTTGGTGAAGATCTTGCCCTTTCAGATTCACATGAACATTTCTATTAGGAGTAGGAGTGGGCTACTGTCCTTAATTGTCTCATTGTACAGTGTCCAGTAGTACACATACAATCGCTATAATTTATCCTTCTTTTTGATAAACAGGATGGCAGAAGGCACTAGTGAGTTGAAGGGTCGGCTGAAGTCTCTCTCACGATTTTTGTCCAGCCAACCCCAGAGCACTTCCAGCTCTGTGGGGGACAGGTTATAAAGTAGCCCAAGTGGGGGCTTGAAGCCTAGTAGTAGGGTAATAGTGTGGTCATCTGGCCAGTATGGGGATAACTGGTTGTGTTTCTTTTCTGGGAATAGGGGTATAAAGTCATGGTATTTGGGTGGGACATTGTCTCCAACTTCTTATTCCTCAAGTACCTTATAGTGTAGTGCTTGTTGGGTAGTATAGGCTTTGAGCAAGTGTGGGATTTCTGCTTCCACCCCTTGGATGCCTGTCATATAACAGGTATAGTTTTTCAGGCAATGGTTGGATTCAAAAGTGATGGTAGTGCTAGCCAAGCATATTGTCACGTTATGTTGTTTCAACCAAGTAATACCAAGGGTCCAGACGTACCTGTCTGGTTTGGTAATAAAGTCTGGTAGTCCTTCTGGGTAGTCATTAACCTTCAATTTTATCTAGGTGAGGTGGGTAATTCTGCCAGTGCTGATCGGTCTTCTGTCTATTACCACTGGTTGGATGCATTCTTTTAATTGAAACAAGTGGAGGTGGTGGTAGTAAGCAAAGTCGTTATCTGGGAATGCATATTCTATTACTCTAGAGTCAATGAGGGCATGAGAACAGATTACGTTTTGGTTCTCTATAATATTACAGCCAATTACTAAGTTCTTGTCTTTAATTCTACTTTCTATTTGATCTCCGAGAAACTAGATATAGATAAACAAGAAACAGACTTAACATGTCCCATGTCAGTACCCTATTCTGCACATGAGATGACTAGTTTTCTGACTGCTCAGACTCAGGGCAGGTGCCACCTGGGACCACAGGTGGGTCAAAAGGCTGGGTGCTGGTAGCCTGTATGTCATGGGGTGTCTTATTTAGGCACTGTCTGGCCATACGCCCATGCCCTCCACAAGAGAAGTATAGGCCTCTGCTTATTCAGTCATCCCACTGGGCATCAGTCAAGGTTCCACATCCTGAAGAGAGATCTATAGGGCCTAAGGCAGTACCTGTAATATTGGTAGTAGTGGGAGCAGGAGTAACAGATTGCATCCAGGTGGTAGCATGAGTGCAGCAGGAGGAGGGGGTGGAGTCTTCATTGTTGGTGATGTGGGCCTAGATATTGTTGTCTAACCTTTTTAACAAGTTAGCATAAGAGGTCAGGGTCCCAGGAGGGTCGGCTACAGTGGTCAGAGCATCTTTGAGTTCGGAGCTAAGACTACAGTAAAGCACATCATGCTTGGCCATATCATTCTAGGTGCTGTTGGTGGCCAGGCACTTAAAGTCCGCAAGGCATTCCAGGAATGTTCAGTTTTTCTAGGCTAGGTTCCTTATTCTTCTTTCCCCTATAGCAACCCTGTTCAGATCCCTCAATGCCTGCTTGAGGTCTACCCACAGGCCCTCTATGTCAGTGAAATTGATGCCTTCAGCAGTGATGTTAGATTGTACCTGCAGGACAGTGAATACAATCAGGGGACCAATAGTATATGCTAAATGGTATTATTCATTGTCAAACCGGTAGTGGTCTCCGCAGAGTTTTATATCAAGTTGGGTGGCAAAGCAGGCAGTATTCATCTATGGGACAGCTGAACCTTTCTAGGTTTAGGATTGAGGCTTTCTTACTACCACCAGGTGGTATAGTAGGACCTGTACGGGTATTGACATGAGTATTGATAAGTGAAGTAATGGTCACCCTGGTACAGACCAGGTCTTATTAGATGGTAGCAAGACAGGCCTCATGGTCTTGGCCTTCAAGGCAGAGGGTCCAAAGTTCTTCAGTTAAGGTGTATAGTTACTGCTATAGCTATTGGTCAGCAGGGGACTCAGCAGGTACAGGCAGGTTTATGGTCTGGAGGAGGAGATCTCAGATGCAGGTGAGATAGTTGTATCTCTGATCATAAGTCAGGTATCCTAGCTACTTATGTGAGAGATTGGCAGTTTGGTTCAGGTAAGTGTAGATCTTAGGAAGTACTTCAATCTATTGTGACATGATATGTTGTAGATTGGATCCTTGTAGATGCAACTCTCTATAATGAGTAGGGTCCATGCAGGGTCAAGGGCAGATAGTCCAAAAATCATCACAGTAGGTGAGATGAGAGATGGGTACAGGGGTACAAACAAGATGTATTTGTATTCAGGCTCACGGGGTCAAGAACAGGGTCTCAGAGGTCAGGGTCAGGGTTCACAGTTTTCAGTAATATGAAGAAGGAACAAAGTTGTAATTTCTAAGTACAGGTATAGGCAGGAAATTACCAGGTTACATAAGGAAAGAAAATTACAAAGGGGCATACCCCTTTATATAATAAAGGAAAATCCTCTGCTGACAAATCCCAACACCCCAAACTCCTTTCCCACATGCAGCCACAACTTTTCATCAGTTTCTGTAAGGTTCTGTTACATGGGACCACAGCTAAGTAACCCCTTCTATTACTAGACAACTATTAAACCCCCTGTTTCCATATATGGAAAAAAACCCCAATGCCACCACACCCTGGTCTGGTGGCCATGACAACAAGGCAAAGAGAACCTACTGCCCATACTTTATGTCCTTCCTTGATGGTGGTAGATGGCTAAACATTCCATCAGGTGGTCTGAAAACTGTCCAAGACCTGCAAGGGACTGGTGATTGAGCCTAGTACTATAGGTAGAGTGAGATTGTTAGATATAATAACTCCAGTCAATTATGTGAAGTTTGTTGTCACAAATGGTGCCAGGAGTAGAAGATTGATTAAGTCATAAAAGACTCAGAACAGAATGTTTAGAGGACTAAGTTAGGCTAACTAGTAAGGCTTACCAGTAAGGCAGATTAGTTAGGCCTTCACACTATAACTAACAGTGAAGGTCATCAGTTTTCACATAACTTACAGTTGTAAGTCACTAGTATATTATAATTGGGTAATGTGTTTAAATAACTCGCAGTTGTGAGTTGTAAGTCTTATGTTATAATGACTTTTGTACATGACTTAGTTAGTGAGTCATAGGTCTCACACATATGATGCAATTAGTGCACATGACCATAGCAGGTAACTCATGGGTATGAGTCGCAGGGTTAGGGTTGGTATGAAGAGCAAGTATGAAAGAGGTCGCTAGGACCCAGGAGGGTATACTCTTCATGCTATCATCTTTGTATCTTCTTACCTAGAGCTTTACTACCTTGTTCTTCACCTATGTGGCTATATTGTATACATACTCTTGTTAATGAGTCATAAGATAGGAGCCTTGAGTCCTTAGTTATCCAACTCAGAAGAAGAAGTCAAGTCTTGAATGTTCAAGACTAAGGTATCATAGCCCATATGAGAGAAGTGCTAACTGGTAGGAATTGTTACATTCATATAGTGTAATGCAGATGGACAGGAACAAGATGTAGTCAAGGAGTAAGGGACAAGATATGAGAGACAAGAAATAAGATGCAAGAGGCAAGAGGTGAGAGTAAAGAGACAAGAGACAATAGGTAAGAGACAAGGTACAGGAAGCAAGAGACAAGAGACAGGAAGCAAGAAACACGAGACAGGAAGAGAGGAACAAGAGGCAAGAGTCAAGAGTCAAGAGTCAAGATAAATGAAAAGATATCTTTTTGTTACTAGAATACAAAAGATACAAGCTAGAGAAGAAAGTGGAAAATACGGGAGAGGACATCTAGGCTGCTCTTTATAATAAACTGGTCTTGACACTAGTACTTATTTGCTAGTCTATAGTAGTTACATAAAGCATTAGCCCAAAACCTTAGACTTGTGTGCAATGCTATTCTCTCTCATTATTGACTAGGAATCATAACAATTAATACCCCAGATGTGAACATGTTACAGCTCTGCCTAGGCATCAGATGCAGCTTTTTTTTTACTAATGCAGGAGTGGTACTTGAAGTGTCAGTTCAGATTCAGACTGTAGGAAGGCTCTCAAACCATGTATGTAACTATGTTGTAGTTCAGAAATTGTACTTTTACACCTAAGTACCACAGATTTAAGTCAATTTAAAGTAGGAGTACAAGGTGTTATATGTTATTAGGAAATTGATAGGAATCAAGGATGGAATTCTGTATATAACAAAGTATGGACTAGGTGACAAAATTCGTCAGCACCTCTCACGATACACAATCCACAATTATCCTATTACAACTCAAGTATTATAGATACTAAACTGATAATGAGATCAAGAAGGTTAGTTGAGCTCTAGTATAGGATTTCAGGTTAGATTCTGTATATGACTACTCTAGAATAGTATATAGGGTACTAGTAGCATGTCCAGTTACTATAAGAAGAGGCTAGGATACCCTCTCCTGTATTTTCCCTCTCTTCTCTAGTTTGTATCTTTTGTATTCAGAGAATACAAAGATATCTGCTCTCCAATCTTGTCCCTTGTCCCTTGTCTCTTGTCCCTTGTCTCTTGTCCCTTGTCTCTTGCCCCTTATCTCTTGTCTCTTGTCTCTTGTCTCTGGTCTCTGGTCTCTTGTTCCTTGTTCCTTGTTCCTTGTTCCTTATTCCTTATTCCTTATTCCTTATTCCTTATTCCTTATTCCTTATTCCTTATTCCTTGCTCCTTGTTCCTTGTTCCTTGTTACTCGTTCCTTGTTCCTTGTTCCTTGTTCCTTGTTCCTTGTTACTCGTTCCTTGTTCCTTGTTCCTTGTTCCTTGTTCCTTGTTCCTTGTGTCTCATCTCTTCCCTCCTGCCTCTTACCTCTTGACTACCTCTTCTTCCTGTCTGTCTCCCTTGCAACAAGCTTGATATTTTCTAAGCGTCCTATAGAGTATATTGTCGTATACATGTCAAAGAAAATTACCATGTTGTTCGTAAACCATAATACTCTCTATAATCCTTGAATCTTTAAATCATACTATCAATCAATGGATTCCAATCAGATGGCTTCAAATTCTTCCACCCCTTCTGAATAGCTTTTCTCATCTCATTATAGGTTTTGGGAAACTGGAGTCAAGTCTTGATACACTGCTTCAGAATTCTCAACACATTCTTGATAGAATTCAGATCAGGTGAGAATGGTAGTCTTTTGTGAAGCAGAATGTTCAATCCTTTCTTAATACCTACTAAGGCCTTCTTGGTATGATGCTATAGCACTTGGTCTTCTACAAACTGACTGTCAGAAGATAGTAAATACCTAACCAGGTAGTCATAAAAGGCTAGTAATACGATAGGATCAAGTACTTATTGTTGATAGTTATTGGTTGTAATTTTGCACTTTCCAGTAGGTTGTAGGAAGACAAGTAGGAATTTCCAGTTGTGGCTAATAGCATCCCAGACTGGGACCAATGTATGACTGCTATTGAAAGTATGTTGAATATAGTCCACATGGTAGTGCTAATCTAATCATCATGTTAACGACACTGAGCATCTGCAGGACATATTGAAAGTGATGTCATCACTGTAAATATGTGACCACCAATACTGCTTTGAATGCTGGATGTGGTCGATCATGTAGGTCCAATGTGCCCTCTGTACATCCTGGCTAATGAAAGGCTTTTTATAGGCTTTGCAGTGTGTATATCATTTAGACTCCAATGCTTGCTGAACCATCATTCCTAAAACACCAAATAGCACCTCTTGAGCTAACTTTCTCCAACACAGCCTTCTTCCCTCCCAGTTGTGTTGTAAAACATAAATGAGATATTGAACATCACTTTGCCTAAGTAGGTATAGATGGCCAGAGCACTGTTTACTGTTACGTCAAGAGTGTGGTTTTTGTGCCCACTCCTGAATTGTTTGCCGAGGCACTCCAGTTTGACGAGATATTTAACTTTTATTGTAGCCAAGTGAAAACCACTTGAGTACTCTTGCACGGACTGGTGTCGTCCACTCGCCTTGCAGGGAGGTTTTTGGTTGACATTGGATGTTCATAAATGTGGAGATGAGATTAGCTGCCAAGGTGCCAACGAATTTTGTCGCCAAGCTCGTACAATACCAGTATGGTTCCTAAATTTGTCTCAGCTGACAGGTCCTAATAGTTGGAACAGTGCCAACCGACCCTGACCCAAACCCTGATTTTTTGGGACGCGACATACAATGCTGACAGCTAACAGTCCCAAATGGTATGGGTACTACAGTACCGTTCCGGCAAGTTGAGTGACGACAACGTCCGTGGAGTATCCTGCCGAACCGGATGCAGTGCTACCGTTTTGGCGACAACAACGGGGTTGGTATTCCCGTCGCGATTGTCTAGTGCTACTGTATCATACTTGTAATAACTATCCATTGCCCAAATTCTTGGGGATGGCAGGTAAGGTTTGGACAGATTACTTTCGATTTACTTGGGGGGAATTACGGGTGTTGGGATTACTGAAGCTAGGATAATGAATCTCGTGGGATAGAAAGCAGAGGATTGCTCAAATAATGGTTTGATTGAGGCGGCGGCTAGCCCTAATCACCGCTCAGCACTCACTTCATAGGAGTTGGGGAAGGGGTGTGTTTTTCTTTTTTTTTTTTTGTTTATGATACCGTGAGCTAAATTCTATTATGGTGGCCACTCATAGGTTTACTAGGGACTGTTTATCGCGTCGGCATTCGAAAGGAAGGCCACTTCAGGGTGCAGTTTAGGCGCAGGGAGTGCATTTGATACAGTTCGTACCGTTTCGTTGATCACAGCCCAAGAGGCCCTAACTCATGAGCTATTCAAAAGTGCAGTTCTAATAATGCATTTTATCGTAGCCATCTCTTTAATATCTGCGTCATGGGTACTCTTTGATTTTCGCCAAAGATCCAGGAGTGTATCTAGGAGCCACTGCACGGCGGCACCGAGTGATCCTAGACGGGGGGTTATCACCTGGGAATGGCGTCTCCAGTTGGAATGGTGGGGGAGGGGTTTGCTGGTGTGGGTCTTTAGGCTGGAGATTAGAGCTCGCACCTACAGATAGGAGTCGTCCTTTGCCAGAAATGCCTCCGAGGATACCAGGGGAAGAGGGAAGCGTATGGGGAAAAGAAAACCTGTCAGGTTGAAAATAAAGAGAGATAGTTAATCTAAAAGTGTTCTTGCTTGACGGGCTGATGGCGATTGATGGGAACGGGAGAAAAAATAAAGGGAGCTAGGGACGATTTGCCTATACCCCTCTACCGTTCTTGTCCGGAATGCGCGGTATTGCCATGAGCCAAGTAATCTACCCATTACCATACCAGACCTATCCATGGAAACGGTTCCAGTGTTCGCAAGCGACCAGGTCGGCCAGGCTTTGGTCTGGCCCCGCCGGACTGCAGATATGATATCTGCAGGCTTCCGAGTGATCGAACGTGATCACCCCGATTCCTGGAGTATTAGGAGCATGTGCGGTGCATGCATTGACATGGATTAAACGGAACGCTAGTGTGTGCGTTAACAGCTTCTGCACGTTCATGACTGTAATGGATGATATGCTATCTTTGCACTAATTTTTTACACACTCAAATTATTTATTTGTCCTAGTGGCGCTGCACCAGCCCATAAATAGCTAATCCCCCAATACCGTAAAATCAAATAAAACGCTACCACGGGCAGACCCATCTCGCAACTACTACTCCTTTTTGAGAGTTGGGTGAAAGAGCCCCGGTGCGGATCTGAGTGCAGATCCGGGGTGTAAGCTCATATTCTCGCTTCAATAGTTGCGTTCAACCGGATCATCAGGATTATATGGGAAAGGAATAATTTGGGTTGCGGAATTATTAGGATAAAGGCTGCTTGGAGAGTTTGAGGTTCATGACGATGCTGAAGAGCTAGAAGAAAACATCTTCCTAATCAAGTAATAATTGTCAAAGTGCAAGTAATCTATCCACTGTACATTCTAGGGATATATTGAGTGACATGAAATTGCCTAGGATCCTCACTACCCGGTGCTTTGAACCTATTGGAATGGTTTTTAATTTTTATATTTTTCTTTGTGTGTCCCAGGTTTGCACGGGCCAAAGATAGAAGATGGCTTCAGATACTGCATCGCAATATTTGAAAATATCTGCGGATGTCTGTGGCCATCTTCAGATATCTACTACCCATTGATAAAATATTTACTAACCTCACGGCATATGCCGAAAGCCTGCCGGCGGCGCCAGACACCCACACAGCCGGGCCTACGAGGCCCAGGTCAACCTCACTTCGATCCGGCCCGGCCGGACCGTATATCCGTAGGCTATCTACGGGCCAGTCTGGCCCCTTCCGAACACTGAACGGTTCCATATCTGCACTTTCGCAATCGTGTGTAGGTATGATAGGCTAAGAGTTAAACTTCACCTTTGATGGTAGTATGATACCCTCTGATCGAACCTGGGGGGGACTGAGGGATGGAGCGGTGGGGGTACGATCGCGATGGGCTTTGAGCGCGGCTGGACATGGAGGGGTGATGAACTAGACGATTGATGGAGAGGCTAGCTAAGAACAGACTAGGAGATATATATCTCAGTATGACGGCTAGGGAAAACCAATGAAACGCACCACGAACTCTAGAGAAGCGTACTCTCCAGAACACCATCATCCTTCGCGATCCTCCACTACCCTAAACTATCCGGGGCAATTCAAACCGCTAAAACTAATGTCCCATACCCAATGCCAACGGGCTCGAGGGGTGAACAAGATAAAACCAAATACCCTATGGCATTAATAGCCAGTCACAAACTAGACTAAATTGCCAATATCTGATGCCCGATGGCAACGGGTATCAACAGAACCAAAAACCCATATCCTATGCCTGGCATCATAGGATACGAAAGTGACAGCCCACCACCACAAGCCTAATCAGGGCACACCTCAAAGTTGTAAGCCCTATAACCTCATATCTCCTAACCCCGTGTCCGATTTACAATTCCAATACTTTGCTTGCTCTGGGTTTGCATGTAAATTCTGGTGATAGAATAGGTGGTAATGGTACAGCATACAGGGATTGGTGGATTCATGATATGGTGCAAAGCGTTCTTAAGGTGTACCAAGGCTGTTGCATTGTGAAATGCTTTTATCAGGTGTGGGTCTAGGGTTACAGGCCAGAACAATTGCATTCAAGAACTTTCAACATCTGACTTGAGGTATTGATAACATTTATTTATATTTATGTAATATTAAACTGTTATTTTCTGAGATAAAGTATTGCAATTACTACTTAATAACATTACAGTAACTGAGAGGGTTAAAGAATTGAAGTAAAAATTCTTGAATGTTATTGTTCTGGCCTGCAACCCTAGACCCACACCTGATAAAAGCATTTCACAATGCAACAGCCTTGGTACACCTTAAGAACGCTTTGCACCATACCAAAGAGGCCTCGGAGATCCCTTGGAGGGGTGGTATGGCGGTTCAGGGTTGGCATCGGGAGTCTGTAAATTATATGCAGGGGTTTCCGATGAAACCAAGAGTAACGGATGATTGATAGGAGAGTCCCGGCATTTGTGAATTTCTCCCCAAATAGGTATCATAGCGCTCTACGAGTATCAGGCATTAAGTCGTTTTATCCACTAACACCACTTCTTGCAAGGAAGAGGCGATAAAACCTGGCGAATTTTGCTACCTGCTGGTAATATAACCCACCACGGCCAATACAGTGAGGCCATAAGAAGCCTTAACTTATGCTTCGGCTTCTCAGACTCCACCGAACCCCAATCCCTTATGATACCACACATTAGCAACTTGCAGGTTGTACAGATGTGTGTTTATAGAGGGAGGGGAGAGTATTATAGCTAGATTTCCTACTTTATGGACGAGATTGGGTTTATACCCTCGGTCAAAAAAGGAAGAAAAGCAAACAAAAAAAAAGCCAAGACTAGCGTTATATGAAAAGACAAGCGGAAGAAAGATAAAAAAAAAATCAAAAATCAAAAAATCAAATAAGGGATGTTACATGGTGAGAAAGCGGGATACCAGAGTTTAATAAGGAATAGTGGCGAAGAAGAGAGAAGAGCGGAGGAGAGATGAGAAAACTACAATGGTAGTCTAACCGCACTGGAGTAGTGAAGGGAGGATAAGTATTGAAAAAAGCTAGTTGTGAAGAAAAACTGGTCCATATGGAGGATAGACTTCAAATCCAACAGATTGATCGAGTGATCGGCGATGACGGCTGAGTTTTCGAAGTGACGGAAGCGAGTCGAAGAGTCACAAAAAAGCTCTGGGTGAAGGGAGTAGTATCTATGAATCACTTGCCCTTCTGGGGGGTTTGTAGGGTGGGATGGAGAGGCATACTTTATTTCTGTCGGCTGTATTGAAGTCTGCTGGTCCTTTTGGGGGAGATATATGCAGCTTAGATGGCTCCGCTGAGAACATATATGCTGGCATATAACCCGGTGCTAGTTTGGTAATGAGGTCTTCTAATAGAATTCCTACGAGTCGCTAGTGCCCTTCTGAGGTAGCAAGTGAGAAGGGCACATTCCCATCTTGATTCATCACACCGGGACCGCGATCGCCCGTCTAGATAGCATATCCATTACCCCCACACACCCTAGCAAGGTAGCTGGAAGGGGTGGCGTTTGGCGATATTTATTTGTCGCGTAGGGATTTGCATCGCCGCGTTCCCACGGCTCTTTAAGTCCATTTCTGGAGGTTCGCGAGATATCTCTGTATGGCCGCTGTGGTCGGTTACGCTCGGGCCCCATTCCTTCATCCCCAATAAGAGCAAGTGTCGTCTCTAACCGTGGAGGAGACATGGTGAAAGTGAGTTGGGCATTATTTAACCGTGTCAGCTCTCCCTCCTATGTGAGGGGCCACTAAAGTAACTTTCTGGGATATGATACGAAGTGAGAAGTAGGAATACAGGCTAAAGATAGAAACAAAAGGAAACTCTGGCGAAAGCACAACCTAGCCTAGAAGTGGATGAAACTACATAAAGGGTTGGGGGAACTAGAGAAATCTGGGGACGAAGGACTAGAAGGAAGGAGTAAAGAGTAATAAATATGGCTTGCCCGTCAAGACCAAAAATTCTGTCCCGGAGGTATAGTCGCCTGCGGCAACACGGTAATCGCTCTCCTCTGGCGGCCTTCACAACACAAGAATTGCGTTGGTAGCTATAGCTCATGAATCGGATATTCCTATAAACCGGCGCCCCTAGCGCTGTTGAGAGGCTATGAGTAGTAAGTGCTGTTTTTACGGGTAGGGTGAGGTGGGGTGGTTGTTGGCGCATAAGTAAAGGTCGAGGACATAGTTTTAGTTTTGACGAGCAGTGGAGTTTCACGGGATCTACTGAGACCGGTGAAGCCCCTAACTGATAAGGGAGGTTTTCGTAACATTGAACACAGCTGCTAGGTGGTGGGGCGGGGAAATGTGCAATGATACTTTTTGAATTGGCAGTTCCCAGGAACCTCTGTTGTGTCCTTAGGCGGATTCTGGGGATAAATGCCTATCAGTGGTAGTCCATTAGGAACTTGGACAGCCGAAGAGATTAGTTATATGCCGGGTAGGCGCCTGATATCTGTTCGGTTCATGGCATGTCACTCATGGTTCTTGACGAGTGGGTATGGGTTTGGGGTTACACGGGATTGGTGGGGTAAGTTGTTAGTCTGGGAGATATTGCTGATTAGTGGGAATAGCGGGTGGGTGGTATTGGTGTGGAAGCGCTTTTTACGCGCTTATATCTGGGGAATGGATTTATCATTGAAGTCATATTCATTTCGCGAAAGTAAGTGAGATAGAACGCGGGTAGCTCACGCAAGCAGCCCACAAGACAACAAAACCACACGCAGAGTAGGAAACATATCAGAGAATGTAAAGTTGTGTGCGATCGATAAAGAAACAGTCCAATCCCTGCACTTCCGTGTCCCTAGGCTCTCCTTCAATCCACACATCCATCGACCGCCTTAACCCCTCGCTTCTAACCCAAAAGCGGCACCTTCCCGGTCCCGATCCGCTGCCCGGTGAGGTAATGGGTGCCTACCTCCGCGGTGAGATTGACCTGACTCCCCTGCTCAAAAACGAGGATATAATCCGACCCTCCAAACTGGAAATACGAAACCTCCTGCCCCTTCGCCACCTGATCCCCCTTCGTAACTGACAACTTCACCGATGAAACCTGTGCCATCCCTATAGGGAGCATAGCAACCAATCCGATTGGGGAGTCAATAACGATAAACCCGCGCGCTTGCAGGAATTGGTAACCGGGTGTATCTGGAGCATCCAGACCCCCCACAAGCTCACTTTTCTGGCCGGGGTGGAAGCCGGGGACTATCCCATCCCGGTACTCATGCCTGATAATGTTCGCATCGATCTTGCCCTTGACCATGCACCGGCGCATGGAGAACATGTTCCGGCTTGGTTTTCCGTCCACTTTGGGGGAAGTTGGGTCGGTGACGGGGACGACTTCCAGGTATGCTGCTCCCTGGATCACCTTGGCCTCGACAATGGTTCCGGGGACGGGTGCGTGCTGGCGGTGGTAGTCGGTTGTGTTGAGGAAGGCGTGCATAAAGGTTCCTCCTTCGAATCTGTCGGCGTACTCGCTGCCTTTTAGGAGGTCTTTGATGTTCCAGGGTACACCCTTCACGAAGAAGACGTTGCTCTGATCGTCTACCGGCCAGTGACCGTCGAATACCGAGTCGGCGCCGCTGACGATGACTTCCGGGTTTCCGGGGTCATCCGGAAGGCGCATGCCAGGCTTCACGTGGCGGGCAAAGAACTCGTTGAAAGTCTTCCAGTCTCCGGGGGGACGCTCGTATTGATCCATCTTGTACGGGGGAGAATGATAGAATGTGTCAATGGTCTCGGCATTGATTGAATCTTCCGTATCGTAGAAGGCCCCGAGGCGATTTGCGTAGTCAACCATCCATTGTGAGAGGATTGTGAGCTGCTTGTCGGTTTGGTTGGGCAGGACCACAGATTGGAGGATTGATGTGGTGCGCTGTTCCAGGATCCAGTAGAAGAGGCAAAGTTTGTTGTAGACTACGTCACCGCGTTCGTTTTCGGCAGGTTTCCAGAAAAGGAATTCGTTAATGTCATTGAGGTAGTCGGTTAGATTGTTGATGTTGTCAAGGTCTGGAACGTTTGCCCTTTTGGCATCGGCGATGGCTTGATTGAAGTTGAGGATCCAGTCGTTCTCTTTCATTAGTTCATAGAGCCTCTGGACGATTTCCTCCCATGGGCGAACAGACATTGCGGCCGAGGTTTTTGAAAAGTGGGTTTTAGAAAATTAGAGAAAATAGATGGATGTAGATGCAGTGATACTCTTTCGCTTAATCGATAGTTGGTTAAGAAAGGGTGTCCGTGACTATGGAACAGACGCCTCTTATATTCGCAGGAATTGCTCCTTCTTAGAAATCAGACACACACCTCCTTTAGAAGTGGGGCACCAAAAACTACGGCAATTCCGGGAGGTATTGAGAGCAGGCTTCCGGAGGTGTCGTGAATTTGTCCCTCTTTGCGATCACTCTTCCCGAGCTGCGGTGAAACAATTACTCCTGATCGAGGCTTTCTTGGACCATCCCTTACCCTGTCGCGCCTATGCAGACACCTTTTCGCACATCATTCATCATTTCCGGCTTCAACTTCCTTCACCACTAAGGTTCCCCCAGATAGGACCACGAATATTATACGATGTCCTACGAGCCATTCACACGGCATCGCTAAGACTGCCTCCCCCACTTTCTGGTCTCGGCACAAGGTCAGTTCATCAGTTATAAATTGCCTATATTTGAATCTTCAGCTCGAGATTGCCGCTGAGAACAGCAAAAATAATCACAGGATATTCCGGAACACGACCTTATTGGAAATCGACAGCGCAATTATCCGCTGTCCTTAATCTCAAATAACGCGTGCGGCGTAGTGCTCGCGATCATCGCCCCCCGCACTATCCAAAGTGTGGGTTTCTGATCATCTCCCTACTCGCAATGGCCCACCTCCAGGGAATATCGCCGCTTAGGACGGCGAAGAAAACCCCTCATGGTGATACTTTTGTATCACAGTGGGTCAGTGCGGTATATCATCTCGCTCCTATGAGCGCAGAAGCTAAGGTGGGGGATCTGACGCAAGGGAGTTGATATTATGCAAAGGCCGGTTGTGCAAGAGCGCTCCTTGATCAGGAATTGCTTCTACTAGCGAAGCACGCTTATCTCGGAGCCTTATTGATTCATTACTCAAGTATATTTCTTGCATCTTTTGGATTCGCCTGGCTCCGGATTTAGACTTGCTCGTGTGGCCACTTTCGCAAGCGGGGCAAGAATTGTTCTCTCACCTTTAACTTAGCTACTGTGGGTGTTTCTGATGTGTTTGGGGAGGGGGGCAGAGCTCAACCCAACAAGGTCCTCAACTCGAAGTCTTGGTGAAATATGGGATTAATCTAAGCCAAGTTGATATTAGCAGAGGTTAGGTATTATCATAGGTAATTACCAGAAGGAGGGCAATGGCTGTACGGTAGATATCTGGTCGCAATATCCCTAAGCCTCTCAACCCACTTATATTTTGGAAGCCACACGGAACTTAGCCCGTGGAATCAGATGGCCCACCTGCCGTGCAGATGGAGTTGTGTTCACTAATGCACGACGGGCCGAAAGTGGGGCTACCCGCCTCCGATCGAGCCTACGGGGCCTATCTTGGCCTTTTCCTACCATGAACTCAGCTGGCACAAGCCTGATAGATGGTTGGCATCGGGTTCGGGGAGTAACACTACCGTAGTGGGAAATGTGTCCATATGGCGCGAGGATGTCCCGATAGATCGCAAGAGCAGAGTAGACGCGAATAGGTTTGCTGTGCCCGTTTTTTCCCAAAGGGTTGGTGTTGAAAAGAGTTTTCAATGCGGCCCCCCTGGCGAGAACTGCCGGTATGCCATCCTCGGTTTCAACGCTAACTTTCCTCCCGCCGCAAGCAACCAAAACGCTACTTCGTAAATCAACACATCGCCAAGACAAACCCAATGATTGCCACCGCTGGTTAGTCAACAAGCTCATTGAATTATTAGAGAGTTTGCACCCGCGGACCTAGGTGGCAGTTACCACAAAAAGGACCTAGATGCTGGAAAGAGTTTGCGCATAGGGCCCAGGTGACTTGGTGGCCGGGTTACAACAGCTGAGTGCAATGTGAGGTGTTGATAGACAGAGCAGAGAATGTAGAATCAATATTATTACATGACTATCGTATTTTTCATATCATTTATTTCTCTCGGAGTTGCTTTGCACTTAGCTCTCCTTGGTATCCATAGAAATATGTTGGTGTTGTATACTTTTGACGTTGTTACCTAGAAACTTACTCTAGGTCGTTAAAGTTGACTTTTGGGCCTCGACCAGGTGCATTTAGGTACCCAGGTCTGTCTCCAAGCCTTTTAGCATAACATATATTAATGAAATTTACCGCCACCTAGGTCTGCGGGCGCAAACTCTCTATTCAGAGATTGATAATTGTTTTCCGCCGAGAAATAGTATTAAATTATTTTGGGACAAAAAATTCGCTTCTAAGAATGCTTAGCCAAGAAAGCAGAAGGTCCGGAGCCGGGGTCGACAGTACTATTACTAAATCTGGCGACTATCCAACAACCTCAAGAAAAGAAAAAAAACGGAATCAGGGTGCATATGTAGGTAACATTTAAGGGCGATGAAATTCACCGGTGGGATGGAGAGGTATAGCGACGGTAATCAGTCGACCTGAGTTTCCGGTTTAATTACCCTCTAACTAATCGACCCCCCGCAGTATTGTAGGAAAGCAATCCTGCTCAGTTTTGGAGCTATGGTGGAGTTGAGGTCTATTGAACCGCGTGTCGCTATATTGGACTTGTTTGATTTTTTTTTTTGGCTGGGTATGAATAACTTGGTGCTAGAGGGGAACCGTATACCTATTGCCGGAGGTCCGCGGTCCGGACTAGGGTACCATAATAACTCAAAAAATTAAGCCTATGATTAAGACGTTGAGGTTACCTTTGCAGGTAAGGTCCGGCACTTTTTATTTTATTTTTTTGACTTAAGCTGGAGCTGAGGGGCTCAGCTTTCGGAATGCTTTCGCTTCCTTTTCAAAGAGAGGGAATTTTAGATGCCTTAGCGAGGGGTTCTACTGTTCGGGTTCTCACTGCGTGTCAGTGCTGTGCATCGGCAAATATGGTAGATTTAAAGGTCTTTCCTGGGATGATGCCAAGACATGTGGCCGCTGGGGTCGGAGTGGGTGTCCTTTCTTGAGTCCACTTGGCCGAATTTAGGTAGGATCGAAAGGACGTGATATCTGGTAAAAGAGTGCGATCAGTTGGCAGACCTCGGAAGGAACAGATGAGAATCCCGAAACCAGCCTACGGGAGAGGACAGATTCAATTATGAAGACAAATCAAATGAGAGCAATCCAGATTTACTGCGCATATGAAAAAACCCTCTGGGCAAGACGAATACAGCGCTTTGTCTATTTTTCCCAGACGACTGCAAGGTATAGGTATCCAGAGCTATCCATGTCTGCTTCCGTGCTTGGGAGCTGTTATTTTCGGGCGCCTCCCGGGTGTTGCTCTACCCCATATCTCCTCCGCATCCCTTGGACAATCCCCATCCTCGTTCCTTCCGTCTTAAAGCCAGTTCAGTAGCCTTTGATTGCGAGATCTTGAGTGGCAACCCATGCGGGCTTCAATAATTCGCCCAGCAATCAAGTCCAGGAGATAAGCGATGCAACAGGCAGGATTTTTCCGTAAAGTGTTGTGCAATTTTCGTCCACCCCTGGCATTGTATGGGGGACTTTTCTTGTTACCGGTAGTGTTGGGGTCGGGGGAGGCGTCTTGAATACGATGGAGAGACTACTCGAGTACCGGTACGGTACGTCAACTGCTACATCAGTAAGTTTAGTCCCGCAGAGTGGAAGGAGAGCGCCACAACTACTAGCCGATTTTTAAAGTCTCCGGAATGTAGGTGACTTGTCAAGTTATACCAAGACTCCACTTACACATGGGTCACCAAGATCATTCATACCCGCCAGTGGAACATATGAGGCTGTAAAAGCTTATACTGATTGTGATGATAACAGTATTATGTGAAGGAATTGAGGTATAAATAAATTAGTATTCTACTCCAGTCTATGATATATCCTCTATATTACATAATAATAGTTGTTACAAAGGTTGTTCTGCTTATTATCCTATTAGCCAGCCTGGCCGGATGCTAAGCATGATATTTATTTCCTCCATGAACATTGATATATTTAGCCATGATACTAGGAAGTTTAGCTACTTCCTTATTGATTTCCTCAATTGTTATCCTGTCCCATTCCTCTTGCAGGATCTCTTTCATTGGTTGTTGAGATCAAATACGTTTGTGGCTCCGGTGGGGTTGAATTCAACTTTTCATTAAAGTCCAGATATGCTCAATTGGGTTGAAATCGGGAGAATTTGGAGGCCAGTCAACCTTTTGAATCCCTTCCTTTACCCTTTGTCCATTAGTAAAAATAGAGTCATGTGCTGGTGCATTATTATCTATAAGTACAAAGTTAAGATTGTGCAGTAACCGCTCTCGGCATGCAGGCCAGAGCAGTAGGCATGCAACACACTTCACATAATGCCAAGAATCAACCCTCTTTCCTTCTCCCCGCCTGTATTTCTCCAGTTTGTATTTTTTACCCCAATAACTTTGTGGGACTCGCTGTTTTGGTGCATTGTGGTGTTTTTCTGCATACCATTGAGTGCTGAAAGCTGCAAGCTTCAAAGCCCAACGCTGTTCCCACTCTTCTGATGCTTTCCATTCCTCATTCAATCATTTTTCTTCCTTCACCCACTCTTCCTCCATTGAGGCAATAGCCAATAAAGCTACCTCTTTTTCCTCCACAGTCTCCACCTCCCAGACATAAAAAGGACCCTTCCATTGCCAACTTATCATACCCCAACACATCACACCCTCTCCCTGCTTCTTCATACACCCAATACAATCATCATGCCACTTCTCTGATTCATCTCACCAGACAAGGTTTAATTCAAAAAGCCTGCCAACCTCAATTGACATCTCATTGGTAAACCTATAATTTTTCCATTCCTCCATCCCCCAATCCTTTCTCTCTGCACAGTATTTGAGTCTTATCTCTTTGTTTTCAGTTTTGAAAATAAACTTAAACAGTTCCTTATAAGCCTTAATACCACGGGACCATAAAGCTTTCCAAATAGTAGTATCACTAACATGTGACCGTCCAGATTCTCTCTGAATATCAATAAGGCACATCGGACCAGTATGAAAATCCTGCTTTACTGTACAAATCAGGTGATCAATTTCCACAGTTGTTAAAGTTTTTGGACGCCCAGAGCTGTAACGTGTTCACACCTAGGGTGCTAATCACACTTCAAGTACAATAGTAACAGGTGGCCTGCTTGCTTGACAAGAGGCGAGAGCTGTGTAGACTAAAGAAGGCTTCGAAGGGGCATAATAGGAGATCAAGAAGTAACTATTCAACCAACTATATTAAGAATACTGTCAGTCAAAGTCTGCTGTTTCCATCATGGAATCAGTGGTGTTTAAATACAAATTCTCACTCATCTCCAGCATGAGCGATAACATAAACCAATCAAGGTATCAAGCGATACCTTTGAAACATAACAAGTATCAAACGATACTGTAAAACAAAACATGAAACATAACCTAGTACCTGTACCGGTTACAGGAGCATAGTTTCTTATGCAAACAGTCTTTTGATAACCACTCAAGCAGTGATATATTTATCCTATCACATCTCTGAGTTCTGTCGAGTATCCTTTCTCCTCCAAGTCCCAGCTGCTTTATCATATATTTCTCCTCCTCCCCCTCCACTGCCTCCCCCTCCCCCTCCTCCCCTCCACTGCCTCCTCCTCCTCCTCCTCCTCCACTGCCTCCTCCCCCCTCCTCCCCCATCCGCTGCCTCCTCCTCCCCCTACTATAACATTCTCCTCCACCTCCTGCTCCTGCTCCTGTTCCATTACCACTGTAGCATTCACCTCCACCTCATGCTTCCGCTCTTATTCCAATCTCACTCTCCTAGGATCCTGTGACTGGCAGGACACAGGCTTCAGAAAAACCGACTGCAAATACCCACTATTAGCTCCTAACTGAGGCACAACAGCTTGGGATTCAGACTGGACAGCCTCTCATTTTGCAATAGCATTCTTTACTGCCTGACAATGGATATTGCTTGCTGTGGAAATGGGAACACCGGTATGCACTCGTATTTCTTTAAACTGGTAGCCGAGTTCCCGCATGGTAATAATTGCTGCACGTCTGCATGGTGTTATTTCCTTGCCTATGAGAGTGTTAGTATCCTAATCAGAGTGGTAGATTGCTCTCACTCACCCCTCTGATGCTCTGTGGGGATCATGGTTGTGGTGGTAGGTGGAGAGGAATGTTACACACGTGGAAGGTTGGAGTTGCGGTAGGAAGGAGGAGAAGAATGTTACACGCATAGAAGATCAGTATAAGACAACTGCCAAAGTGACACACATCTGCCAAGGAAGAACTTATACCACGGGCTCATACCTTATACCATGGCCATTCCGGAGACTTTGAAAATCGGCTAGTACTCGCCTCTACTCAGTAACCCTCCGGTATCATACGCCATCATGCTCTACTTCTGCATGCTGATTTACCCGAGAAATCCACACTGCTTGGTATAATAAATTGTCGAAATCCCCACCCCTCGATACCATGGGCAAAACCCCCTTTACAAGTGCGGTACCGCACAATACAAGTATTATCCAACAGCATTCGCCCCCCACCCGCCAGCCAACACTTGAAAACTTTACTCCCCGGGCACGCCACCCATGCCGCTCCCAGCAAACCCGAGAGACGTAGCACAGTACAGTACACCGAATATCGTGTAGGATATTAGATTGCCAGGAAGCCGGTGAGGAGTGGGAGTAGTTAGGAGAAAGAAAAAATAATAATCCGAAGTTCAAATTATAGTACTTCTAAGTTAGATCTCAATGCCCCCAATGAAAACTTGAGATTTTCCAATTTTCTCTATTAATGTGCGGGTAATCACACACTCTATCGTCTGATGGAGCCATAGTTCTCATGGAGTTGCCGTCGAAAATCCTTTGGGGGGTTGAAAGTGGGCAACATTGGCTTGGCAAAGTACTACGGCTACGGACTTCACTCATTACATTCATATCTGCGGATCGCCCGAAGGTAGAGTAACATAGAATGGGGAGTTAAATTAAGCGAAACCAATATCACCCGAAAGTCGTGGCGAGCAAGCACGTGGTCAAGGAGTACTTGCTCCGCGGTCCAGTCGGTGTGATCCCGTGATAGGCATACCAAACTCGCTTCTACCCGACACCCAATCTGATATGTAGCATTGCACGCTTCACCCCGTTTCTCCCCCAGCAGTAATACCAAATCCCGATAATAGAGTGGTACAGCAGTCTGAGCGGGATGCAGGGCGAGAACGCCTATTGGAAGGTACCCCCAGCCGACCCAAGGTGATAAAATAGACATCCCTCCTACTTTATATAACACTCAATTGTATCACGAATAGGTTCCTTCGAGTCCCTTTATGAAAACTCATAATTCCGTCACCAGCCTCTCTTCAGCGCACAAGACGGGTCATAACATTCCGTGGTAGTAATTGGTTTCATGTTAAATAATACCCCTTGTCGCTAACGAGCTCCTAAGATATCAATTCTACTAGAAGCACTACCTAATAAACGTGTATGAAGCCCGAAGAACTCCTCCCCGAAAATGGGGGAGGTAGAATATATCCCGACCCATAAAATCCCCCCAAGGAGACCCCCTAGCGTAACATGTACATTCCAAACGAATAGCTCCACGGTCACCCCAAATAGCACTCGCTACTCGCTCCAAAATTCCTTTTGCGTTTCTGGGGACTTATAATACGGTGGGCCAACGCATCAGGCCGACACAGTACTACACAAACAGGATAGGGAATAATTTACCGCAGAAATACACTTCAACCGCCCTGAACCCTCCTTCAAGTCCACTACCTCCTATCCTAAGTCACTGGCGGCTTACGATATTCAACCCGGTAAAAGCATTAACCCACGCTATGGCTAGCAAAAATGCGGTACCTCTGGAGTCTGCTCCGGTCAAGCTAACAATCTAAGAGCTAAGAATTTGAAAGTGCCCGTGATGGTGAGAGCCTCACCTAATATGTCCTTTCCCTGAGCGGGTAACCTATGATACTAAATACCCCCCCCGGGAGGAACCTGCAGCATCCTTCCAGCGAATTATTATGAGGGCAGATTGCCAGCAGTAACCAATGTGAAGATCCCTTGCTGAATACTAGAAATCCCCAACATCCTTCAAACACCCCACTGCTGGGGGGCGGGCAGATACTGGCCCTTTAGCATTCGGAAGTCATGCTGCCAAGACTCCCGAATTCCAATGTGGTTTCTGGAGTCTTGGCCTGTAAGAGTAGATGTTGGGAGTACTTGTTCAAAATACGGTACCTCATTCCTGTACGGTGGTGTGACTGTGTCGGTCATGTGACACAG
>PYWC01000136.1:62427-96168 GCA_003182015.1 Tuber magnatum
GTGTATTTTTCCTTTCTGTTAGAAGAGCACGCAAGCTTGGATTAATCTATGAGTCTTAAAGATATATCTTGTTCACCAGGTCTACTCCACTATCACAAGTGCAAGTGACTTAGATACAAATATTCTCAGTACTGTACCCCGGACACTATGGGGACAGGTAAAAAATAGAGAGGGAAAAATCAGACGCCTGACCGCCTCTATGCTAAAGAGGGATCAATCCCACATCCCTACACCGGAATTATCCAATTTGCATTCCCGAAATAGTTTTTGCGGGGCTACGATCAGATGCTCCAAGTCAAGTTAATGTTTTTAGGTCAAGAGTGCTGTAGACAATAGGTATCTTTCTACCGAAGTTCGCGATATTCAACCTCGCCAGATCAACAACGGCAACCAAAGCCATACCTCCTGGCGGTCCATTTCAGTACTGGAAATGTGGAAGAAGAAAGTGCCTAACACACAGCTATGATACTCAAACACTTACTACCCGGTTTACACCTATATCTTAGCCCAAGTACTTGTGATCGGCACCTACTGATGACCGGAACAAAAATTATCCAAGGCACAGGATACTACCCAATATGCGGCCACCGCACAACACACAAACTGATTTAACGCCTAACTTAAAACATGGTACAAGTATCCTTTAGCGCAGTCCCCGCGCTCTTTTCTCTCCCCTCCTTGGGTCCCTCCTCGCACTTCTTCCTACTTTCCCCCTATCCCTCAGATTCTTTCCCCATTGTTCCACCACAGCAACTCCTCCCTTCACACCCTGCTAATCCCTCATGACGAGCTACCATTCCTCATCACCGCTAGTACCAGAGTCCCTGCGATTGAAATGTATTAGCCCCCACACCCCCCAATTTATGCAAAGATCTGACGAAAGCAGATATCAAAGCCATCAAAGCCCGTCTCGCAATAGATCCTCAATCTCCTTCCAAGTCCCCCTCCCATTCTTATCTCCCCTTTGCCCCTGTTTCCTCACTCACTCCGCCCGCCAATTTCCTCTTGTGCCCCTTATTCACCTTTCCTGTGTCCCTCGTTTGTCCATCCTGTGCCGCTGTCTCCCCGGACCTTGCCGCCAGGGTGGTACTGCTCGGCCTAGCTATAGGGGCAGGCCGAATCCCAAACCGCACGAGGTCGTCCCCCGTGATACCACTGGGCCCTGCCATTCGTAGATACTCCTCCCTCCTAGTATTCATGCATGCTTCTACAAACTTTGTCACCGTGCCGATCCATTGGAGAATTTCCTCTGGGTCATCTGTAGCCCTTCCCTGTCTAAACTCAATTGTTCGATAAGCCCACAGGCTGGAAAAGGTATACTTGTAGCCCCTACCATAGGCGGAGCTGCGCGTGGGTGGGTTTACACATTTGACCAACCTCGGTACAGTAGGTTGAGAATCCAGATGCTCGAGCGCCTGTAGCGTGTTCATGGAGTTGAAGACATCGTTGTACCGACATGTCTGATAAAACGAGCATCTGTCGCCCCGGGGCGGAACACGAGTTGGATGGTGAAGTTTGTCGATTTCCTCTTCGAAGACGATGATGCCCCTGCAAATGCGGCGGATTTCCAACTTTCGGTATTCCCTTTGGATTCCAATGTGCACGTGTAGTGTTGTCGTAGTATTGAATGCCAAAGTTCCGCAACATCGCAGTATATGAATCATTTCAGGTATCACCTGTTTCCAGCTAGTATTGTAGAGGACCGGGGTAGAGGCCCCGAGAGGTTGACCAGTCCCTAGCTCAGTTTCCCCGCAGATGGTTTCATCTGTCCAGATTTTGTAGTACGGACCGCGTGCGTTTTGCACCTCGCACTCATCACAGACTCCCATCTCGTGCTTCATGCACTGCGCAGTCGCGAGCTCCATTGCCTGGTAGATTGACTCAACGTTCAGCAGCACAAACCCCAATTCTATCCCAACCGTTATGAGGTCAGCAGGGTTCCTGCCCGGAAAACTAGGGGGAGAAGTAGGTACTAAGCTAGGCACAACCGATGCTGGGTTAGGGTTATGGGCTCGAGGAACACTGTTCTCATTCCTTGGCGCAAACGTGTCTGCAAAGACACCGTTTGGAATCCGGTTGGGCTCCTTCTCCGTCCACGAATGAAGCTCTTTATGAAAATCGTCACGGTCTATCGTTGGCGGTTGCGGAGTATCCTGACCCAACTTACTAAACATCCCGTGAGTGGGTGGAGGCCAAGGACTCTCTCCCTGAGGAGTGTCATATGGCGTGAGGCTGGTGCGTGAGACGGTAGGTCGGGCACCAGACTCCCCGCCAGATTCAGGAAGAGGGAATGGGTGAGAGGTTTGCACTGGCTCACGACTCCAGCCACTGCCCGCAGCGCCCTTGGCTGCAGACTCCCCAGCCCCACCAGGCACTCTTGGTTCTGGGAAAGGAGGATACTTGTCCATATCAATACCCTCGTGGAATAGGGGTCTCCCAACGATATTTGATGAGGGAGTGTCCATTGGATTCCCACGAGGGATAACATCAGGCAAGTGATGCCCATCGATGAAGTTGCCTGATCCTGTACCCCGTGTACACTCCTCGCGTGCGCGGATAACCTCTTTTCTCTGCATTGGGGCCCAATTTGGGGATTGGTCCATTCTCACTTAAAAACAAATGTTGGCAATTATGCCAGGAGGAGGAAAGGTTGATAGCCCTTTGGATTAAGTGATATGGGAGATAAAAATATTGGCAGGGGTGGAGAAGGTCGGTGGAGCGGTGAAGTAGAGGACAACGTTTAAGGTCATTTTGAACCTCTAGGCTTGCGGGAGAGTATACACACGCCAGCGGAGTACGTATCTCGCAATGAAACCAGTTATTAAGTTACGTAGCAAAACGTATCATTGATATCTCTAAAGCAAAGCATGCAATCAGGTTATCGCTCATGTTTGGGTCTCTATAATTTAACTTCTCTTTCTTCCTTTCTCCTTTCTCTCTCACTCATCTCGATATGCCTGCTAAAACTGTTAGCCACGCAAAGACCGTAGATGTAATCGATCAACTGGAAGCATACTTCCAAGCAAGAGCCACCAACCCCGGAGATTGCTCAGCGTACGCTCCCGCCTTCGCACTACTAGCCTGACGTCTAGCGGCCCTGGCCGTAATGCCTTGAGCAATCACCGAGTTCTACCAGCTTTATCAGCATGCTACCCCACGAAAAATATCGGAAACATACTCTACAAAAGCCAAACGCATCCCCCCAATACATTTCACTGGGCAATATATTCCATCCGGAAGCCTCGCCATACCAGTTGATAACCTGCTGGCGGGATGGGAGCCCGGGGGTTGCACGGGGAAGGAAAGCTTTTGTTTCACCTGACATCAAAGATGCGCCAGTTTCCAAGGCGCGTTGATATGGTGATAATAGGTTTGCTTGGAACTGTTAATAAATGTGAGCTCGACGGCTAAACGATTGTAACATACAAACATCGCTGAGAGGATGACCGATAGTGGACAACTCCCAATCCAAGATACCAATGACTCTTGGCTCGGTCTTGTGGAATACCAGATTGTCAACCTTATAATCACCATGAATCACGGTCGATCGGTCCTTCGGTTGGGTGGTAGAGAAAAACTTCATCTATGATATCCCTCCAACCACAGTTAGCCCTAATTCCCACAAAAGCAGGCACGGTGGAAGTAAAGTAGAAGAACCCACTGCGTCATCAAACCTCGGGATCTTCCCAACCTCCACCCCAGTCTCTACATCCTTCGTCAGAGCCTGCGCCGCCTCAATAGTGGTCAGTGTCCGAACCTGCCTTCCATAAAAACCGCTCGGCTTCCCAAAGCTCTTCAAAGCCGCATGTCCCTCAGGCCGAATCTTATGCAACCTAGCCAGAGTCATGATAGCCGACTTCCACATAACGGCCCTCTCCTCGGGTGTTACCCCCGGCAACGCCGGGTCTTCAAATATCCGCCCTCCCAAAAACTCCATGATATAAAACGCACTCCCGACGACGTCCGCCTCCTCACATAAACAGTACACCTTCGGGACGGGAAGGTCCTGTGCTGCCTCGGAGAGAGCTTTGAGGACTTTGTATTCACGCTCTACTTGGTGCGCTGTCTTGCTAAGCAGTTTCCCGGGGGGTTTCTTGCGCAGGACGTATTTCTCTCCGGTGTTCGAGGAAGTGAGGAGGTATGTTGGGTTCGACTGACCGTAGCTAAATTGCTGGATAGTCAACGGGAGGCTGATTTCCGGGATGTGTTTGCGAAGGTAGTCTGTGAGCGAGTCGAGTGGGATTGGGTGACGGATTGGGCCGGCCATTGCTCTGAAATTTATTATATATTACGATTTACGGCGTGCTGTGGGGGTGCAAAATGAGAGGCAAGAGGAGTTGTGAAGAAGGCTGGGGGCGAGCGAAAGTTTATCGAGGTTATGGAGAGCCGAGGTACGAGTACGGTAAGCAGGGGAAAGTTTTCACGAATTAGGAAGTGATCGTCGGTGGGGTGCTCGGGATGATCAAGATGGCGAACTTGTCAGAATGGCGCCCAGTCCGGGGAGATGCTTAAATTAGATTAGGGGAAAATCATCATCGAGTGACGTTTCGTGGGACGATCATCGTCCGCCTTGCTTATGACGTCGGGCAAGTGCCCGTAGTGGAACGCGGAGCAATGGCGATAGCTACGATACGATACAACAGAGTATGTAGACTATTAGACGCATAGATGTTTCTCCCTCGCCAGCCCTGTGCCTTCTGGTAGAGCTTGTGCGAAATCATAACAAGATAATAAGAACAGGAAGGATCATCAGAGAATGCTCGAAGGTTTTTAGCCACTATCCCAATAATGATGCGTAAAATATTGAGGAGAAAACCCACCCTCAATGATCACCCAAACAATCTTACAACTTCTTAACACCCGACTCGAAAACACCACATCGTCAGCTCCTGACTAACGATACTTAACCCCCGCCGTGACAAACCCAGCAACAGACATCCCTCTGCCCCACGCCATCTCGAACTTCAGCTCCCGCTCCCGATTTCCAAACCTATCAACAACATTCTCCAAAGGCACACCTTCGCTCTTGCGGGGGCATATTTCTTTTTGAGATGCCCGGCATGATGCGCCCGCGAGGCCGGCCCCGAGCACCCGTCGCTGAATTCGAGACTTCTCCCGCTTTCGGTCCTTGCGGCTTGGCGGCGGCTCGGGTAGACTTGATGTTGTGATGCTGTAGTCTGGAGGCGGGCCGCCGGGGCCTGGGGCCGGTGGGAGGGAGGAGTATTTTGGTTGGGAGGAGCGGGGAGCTTGTGGTTCTCGCGGGGATCTCGTGATGGGGCCCGAAGGCGGAGGCGTCACTGTGGTGAGCGAAGGAGTTAGGACGGTGGTGGGGGGGGGAGCGGGGTCCAATAGAGAGCTATATTGCTGCGGACTCGCAGATGAGGATGCTGTGGAAGGGCCCAGCTGCGAGCTGTACAGTACTGCCGTGGGCGAGAGGAGTCCGGTCGGAGTGAAGGAGTCCGATACCTCAAATTCGCGGCAGTAGCTGCGGAAGGTCCTTCCCGGATAACGTCCTCATAAGAAGGTAATGCCTCATCAATCTCCGTATCCTCCACTAAAAGTCATGGGTTATACACCGGTCCCGAGCCCGACATTTTTCCTCTATTGTAATAATATCCACGGGGCTCAAAAAAACGCAGAACAGAGGTACAGTACAGTACAAGTGTCAGCGTTGCAACGCGTGCAACCCCGACTAGGGTCATTCCCGTTCACTTCAACATCAACGACAAACGACAAGTATTGTTGAAGAAGAGAAAAAAGCAAACATCATTTAAGCTATTACTATCTATACCAACCCTCTGCCACAATGACTACTTTTATCCTTTCTGGAATACTGATACTTATCATCCGGACCATTGATTTTGCACGAGCAGTGAACAAGCTATGGCCAATTAAATTAGCTGGAGTTGCGTGACCCTTGTACCTCTGTCCTACATTATTTTGAGCCCCATGGATAATTCCTCTTCCTCTGTCCAAGAGTTCCTTGCACCGTGGTTTGTTCGTCCCGCGGTAACGATGATGAGGGAGCGCAACGACATTTGGGGCCCGTTCACGTAATTGTCTACGACTAAAATTTACATGGGGAAGCTGCGCGGAGGCATCTCGACCAGGGTTGTGCTGCAACAGACAGTGCCAAAAGCGACTTCGGACAGCCCCAAATTCTTGGTAAGTTACCGGACGGTGAAAATGAGACGTTGCTCCAGAGGTGCAGTTGCAACCTGGTGGTGGAGAAAGCGCACTATAATAGGTAAACACTAGATCACCTTTGCGCTAGTTTATACACCTCCAACTGTCTGGCCCTCCTTGACGCTTTCTGGGCACCATCCCCGGACGCTAGATTGTCGTCTACCAGTATGTAAACATACCCTTGCAGTATGGTACTCAAGTATTCGAAGAGACAGCTGCCAAAGGCCAAGACTGAAGATGGTCCAATCACTCGTTTGTATCAGCACAGTTAGCTACCGTGGTCGGGTGTTCAACTGTGTGCTCCCCCCCCCGATTACCGTATGATACCGGTAATAGCAGTCTAAGCCTACGCTTCTGCTCGAGTACCGGTATGTTACAGGGCGCCTTGAAATCAACAGTCGAGCTTCTGCACGCAGATCCCTGGTCCGAAGGACGCTTTACTAAGGTACCGGTACAAAGGCTGCTTGCTAGGCGGACCTTTCGGAGGTGCAGCAACTAAATTTACCGCAATTTCAGACTCGGCCAGTCTCAACAAGTACCAGGAAAAAAAAGGGATAATGTCACGAGGTACTCAAAATTGATCGCCTGGGGATTGCTGAAGCGTAATACTACTGGGGGTTGAATCTAGGAACACAATCCTCGATATAACATACACACCGTCGCCTGTATTGTGATTAGAAATTTTCGAAAATTATTTCAATATTGTGTTGCTCTTCAAGCGCCCAGAATGCTCGAGTAAATTATTGTGGGGGTTGAATTTTTCACAGGGGTTTACGGTACTTTCAAGCTTAAGATTTAATTTTTGAGGCTTGCTCACTTGTGCTTCCCGGAGTACCGGTATAGGTACTTGCCACACATTGACATCTAGTATCCTAACCCCCTGGCACCAAGACAGGTATTCGTAAATGCCGGGGTAGCCAGATACCTGGGTACCTCTCACTGATCGGTGGGTACCCCCGGAGAAGTAGCGCCGTATACATGCACCCAGGGCTGCCGCTTGTTTCCCGTTATGCAGATCCCACAGCTTTGGATTCTGAACACCCTGCGTAGGGATTCTGCTCTGAGCTTATGATCACTCTTCATGAGTGCTCCTTCGGGAGTGTCTGGCGGAAAGGCAGAAAAGTTTGAGAAATGCCGGTAACCGACGGAACTATAGAAGTTGGAACTTACATTCTGGCTGATAGGCATGCGACGGGGTGACGGAGGAAGTACTGGTGTGGTGTCGTACGATTAAACTACGGTAGGGGGGGGATGGGACGGTTGCTTGGGAGCGTTGTACTCCAGCACTGAACTGTACGGTAAGAAGGATCGGGCAAAAAAAAAATGTGGGACAAGTACAGTACTAGGACAGTACTCGAGTACAGCGGAGTATAGTTCTCGCACGAAATACCGGCAGGAGCGTTTGTGTTGGTTCCGGTCAAAATTAGTAGCGCATCACGACAGGTTCGTCTGCAAACAAACTTCCATCTCTGAGCAAGACTCCGTCAGGGATTATTTTTGGTAGATGTATTGAATTAGATGCCAGAAATTATTGTTCCTTAATGCTGACTGAGGGAAGAGGAAACTGAGTCTCAGGGTCATGTTTCCCAGGTGCACCACTGCTACTGATATTTTATTCAAGTTACGGACCGTACCTTCGTTTTATCCCTGATCCTTGTGATTCTGCAATGTGCCGGTACTGGAATTTATGGAATTGAAAGTATGTTCCCCTGATCGAAGGATGGCCTGGGATCGCGGTGATGCATGCGCACTGCATTTGTGGAAACCGCGATTAGAAATTGCCGGCGTCTGCTTAGCTATACTCGAGGAGTTGACACCTAGGCCACCCTGAAAATCTATTTCCCAACAAAGCTAGGGACCGTTCAGGGGCGTAACAATAGAACACACCTTTGAGATTACGGTAATCACATCACTCGGATACCAGCCATGCCACAATAACTCTATTCATGGACTAGGAAACATCTTGATATATTCCGACTCCAGAGCTCACTCTTCGAAAATAGGAACTTATATGAAGGGGTAAAAAAGCTATAAAAGAGAAAGGGGGAAAGAAAACCGAAAAGGGACTATCAAATACCAGCGGCCTCACAAACATTTTTTGCAAGCGGAATATGCTTACTGTAAGCATCTGGGAATGCGGATCTCTGCACACTCTGCGCAGCCCTTCCAATATCCATCCCCTCCCAACCATTGACTCTTTTCAATGCAGCGAAGAATTTGCCAGCGCTAGTTCTAGGATCCATGCAATCCTTTACAGTGCCCCAGAATCGTGGACGCTGCTGGAAGATCCCGACAGAATCATGATCGCTGCCGACGCCGTCATGGGGGTAGTTGTTTGACTCGGGAACGGAAGGGTTGGACAAGACTCTAATCCTAGACTCTTGCATTGCCGTCACAATGGAGACTTGGCAGCCACGATTGCCAACACCGTGCTCACGGGCTACTTCAATGATAGTACGGGCATGGCGGGATTGCGTGCCGTCGAGACCAGGCAAATTGCCGCCGCCCCCACTCGGTGGGCTGGGGCCATCCCCGGTGCAACATTGGATGTTCTGTGGGCCGGGGCAGTGGTTGCCTGGGTCTGGTGTACCCTTGCAAGTCGAGGTTGGCTGACAGGTGCCGGCTACACCAGCGCCATTCTTGCAGGTACCGTATGTACAGCACTACTGAGTGTTAGTCACATCGTGATAGGGATATCTTGGCTATCAATCCGCTGGATTAAGTTACCTGAATTGTATCGTCACCGGGGCAGAGATTTGCTGGGTCCGAAACACCGCCTTGACCGCTGCAGGTAGAGGTTTTTATACATTCTCCAGCGCGGCCGTTGGTAGCCGTACAGGTCCCGAAACCCTGTGCAAGTGCGGAGGGAAGGACAGCGAGGAGGAAAAGATAGCTGGAGGATTTGAAGCGCATTTTCCTAATATTCTGATAGTGGGAATGAGCGAGAGGATATCCTGGTAAAGAGAGACTATGGCCAGATAGGAGGATGAAATGTGAACGAAGGAATTTTAAGGAGAGACTGTGAGCGAGGTAAAGAAATATATCCTGATGGTGGTGGATTTCGGGGGAACTAAAGTTCAATAAATACCCCACAGTTTACTACCGGTAGGAGTCGGCCTACCTAAGTATAACCGAGAGAAACAATACAAATTTTTTTTCTGATCCGGAATACGAGAACGGCTGCGGCCTTGCACCAGAGCGACACGTGCGTGAGCATCACTGGTACTATGATGATTTGTTTCGCATCACGAACTCACGGAAACGGCGATAATTCCTACCGCAGTTTTTATTCGTAGGAAGTATACCGGTGTGCGAAGCCTCCTGCACCGGCGGCTCGACATCGTATTCCCCTAAATGGGCAGGCTTGTGCTACGGTACTTCGTACCTGCGCAGTAATTCTACGTACTGGCATGTTGGTTACATTGCCTAACCCCTTGCAGCTCGGTCATGCTAGTACGCTCAGAAAACAGGCTAGCGTGCAACAACCAACGAAACCAATAGCCTAACGGTACTGTACTGTACTCGAGCGGCAGTACCGTACCCTGCTACCGTTGAGCCTTAGGATACCGGTATTTGCACAAGTATGATACTAGGTGAGATATTTTCCTACAAGACAGGACAGTTAATCAGCAAAATAATCACTGGGTTGTGCGGAAACGTCTCACCTGGTACCTGTACCGGTACCGCACTGATTGAGTGTCCCCTGGCGATTGGAATTCGAGGAGTAAGCCGGCTGTCCAGCAGGAAATTAATTTGTTTCAACCGGTTGACGCCAAGAATGAATATTTATTAGTATCACAGCAGGAAAAGCACTGACTTGTACAGTACTGTACCTGCGATACAGTAGCGGGAAACCTTAGCTCACATACCTTTCCGTAAGAACTTTTTAAACCCACCATCAGACCACAAAGCGAAGACCACTAAATAACAATAGGCTTAGCAGAGTACCGGCAAGTTAAATAAAAATATCAGTTAATGAAATCCAGCAAAGATCACTTGCCCCAGCTATACCCCGTGTAGAGAGTAGTATGTATTCCTTCTCGGGGAGTTTTGCCTCTGGCCTCGGAGGTACGGGATCCTCAGGGTATGGTGGATTTTACGAGTTTTTTGCTGTCTTTCTAGAAAACTAGGGTTCTGGGAACTTTAAGAGCAACTAATCAAGCCCAAAGATATCCGGACACCTTGGCGCAGAGGGCCTGCACTTTTGGTGCGCTTTGGCATTTGGTGTTCGAATATTTACAAGATTTGACAGGAGCCAATACTCCTTGGGTTGCAGAATCCGTTCCTGGCCAATTTTTCCCCTGTCTAACAACAAACAAGCATCCTCCTAACTTTGCAATTTTAGGCACCCAACTCCAGCACTTGTCTGATAGACACGGATACGAGCTTCGGCCCGGAAGTATAGTACGGGTACCAGTAATAGTCGAGAGTTCAGTTTGGAAAGCTGTACCGGTAGGGTAGATCAACATTAGCAGAGCTCGCCAGAAACTCTAGGTGTTTGGATTTTCGCTGTCCGGAATACCGGCAACGGGGTGAGACTGTACCAGTACAGCACACCTCTTCCTAATATCAACACACTTTGCAAAGACCTTTTCTGGTACAGCGAGCGATCCGGGACAAGAGAGCGCGGCTTTGGTCCAATGAAACCCAGAGCTCACATTTAATAAGATTTGTTCGCTACCTAATTCAGGTCACCACCCGACCCGCATACGGTCTTCACGGTATTACGACAAGGCAAACCAACCCAATACCGCCCATCCTGCGGTACCGGTACATCTGGAAAGTACTACCCAGAGGCTCATACGGATAACAAGTATTCAGATCATAGAGATCCGGAATAGCAGAGGGTAGCCCGACGGTCTTACTTGTATGATAACCTTACCCACAACGTATCGGACCGGGAAGAGGGTCAGGGGTGGTACGGTAGCGAATCATTTTGCATTTTGCTCAAATCCCAACTGCAGAATTTTCAACAAAATCAACACTCCGAATTCAACCCAAAAAAGGGAATATCCAACATGCTGCGCCATCGGGAATATCTTCTGTTCTTCTGAATTTCCTCTTCCTACTGTTCGACGTCAATTGTGTTGGAATCCTTAGGGAGATAATAAGTTGCGGTTGATCGTGGAAGGCGCGGGAAGGATGATGGAAGGTCAAAGCGGTTTTCTGGAGGTCGCGAGAGTCTGGCAGTCAGGTTGGAAGTCTGATAAATTGCTCCGATAGTTTGGGGATGATTCTGGGAGCTTGCCTTTCCGTCGCTATCATGGGAGTGTGTGGAGGAACTTGGGCGTGCGTGGAATCACGGAGGCGGGTGTAGTAACCCACGGAGAGGTCGTTTTGCTATGATGATTATTCACTTATCCGCCTGCCATTACCGGTTTAGTTTAGTTGAGCGAATGATGAAGGCGAACGAAGTTCACGCCCATACCTTTCCTATCCTGATCCCACAACATCGAGGTCCATTCTAGTTCTCTCGGTCTACCCCTGCGCAATATCTTGGTATATCATCCCCCAAGAAATTGAGATTTCCAGATATCGAAGTTCCCGGCGCGGCCTTGCCGACTCACTTCTCAGTCTGACCCGCTTCCCGGTCCAGTACGTTAACAAACAAATGAGGATCGGTGCCGAGTAATTTTTTGTTACTGTACTTTGATGAATACTCCTGTTTGTCACTAGCTCACCTTCACCATGGGTTCCGTGAGGGCGGGAAAAGATAGATTTGATCAAGCCTCAATGGGAGAGAAGGGTATGTTTTTTATGGTTGGGCCGAAGTGGTGGTTGCTTGGAATCCTTCATCCCGCCGGGTTGTATTAGTATGGCAGCCCGCTCTTCTCTGCCATTGGTATGTAAAATACTAGTATCATACACCGGCCTCTTCCAACTACCTTACTACCCTATCTATCCCCCTAACCAGCAGCAGGTTGGCAGAAAATGCCAACCACTCAACATATAACCCCCGAAGATTGAGTGCTAATCTCAACAACTGATTATTGTTACTCTAGAGTAGAATAATAATTCCCCAGGCCTATTGTATTGTACCGGCACCAGGGGAATCACCAAACACAATTCGGACACCCGCCGCAAGACCCTAACATCAGGCACCACCAGGGAGAGGGATTTGCCAATCTATGAGATGGGGGACTACCCCACAGAAATTAGATCAAAATACTATGAGTCGACCTTAGGAAGGGAGTTTCGGATCAGTCCGATTAGGGTTGAATCTGCGTATCAAATTACCGCAAAAAGTGGAGTGACAGAACCTCACGTGGGGGCGTTGGAACCAGCTCCTCAGCAAGGTCTGCTGTATTTTCTTTTTGTCTTATCGGAGGGCTGAAAGTTGGTTCTCTCCGAGATGATTCCCCGCGCTTACCCAAAGAGGGGAATTCCCGACACCTCAGCACGAGGTTCAACTATCGCAGTTCTTACGGGGGGGGACCATTATCATAACAGAACAAACACACCTCTGAACAATACTCCATATCGATCGTATCATCTGCGTGCAGTAGCTGCCCTCAAGGCAGATCTGGAGATAACGGAAAACCCGAAGTTTTGCTCGCGCACGTAGGGCGCGAATCGGTAGACGCCCCCCGCAAAGCCTGACATCGTGAAGCCGATCCTGGAAAAGCGGGATTTACCCTGGATTACCTGCGGGAGAACCCAGATTCTGCCTTGAAGTCGGACTTGGAGCGAGTGGTATCTACGATCAGAAGCAAATAGATGCCATAAAACCAGCCATGCCAGCTATTCCTGGTGATCGGTCATATTGAGGGAGAACCTCAAGTGCTACCTTTATGAAGTGGCAGGGCTAAAGTGGATCTCTGGGGGCTCAGGGATGCGACACTTATTGTTCGAATATCTCTCGTAATGGGATAAGCGACGCGCATTATTTCCTCCTGCCAGCTTTTGGAGAGACTAGTCGCCCTACAGGAGGTGGGTTCCGTGCAGTTTCCGATCCAAAGCATACCGAGTGACATTTGGTGATTGGTCGGCTGGGGAAGAGGCTTATAGGGGTACCTTCAGTTGGTTAAGAATAAGTACCGGCAGGCCGAGGATTTCTAGCTTTCCTGTTATTGGCCACCATATCGATGTTGGGTGGCTTCATCATAGCGTATCGAGGACTGGATCTCACTGACATGTCCTGAACTGTTGCAGAATGTGGGAAGACGAAGTTGAGGTTAGAGATCCATTGAAAAGCCCAGGCATCTGCCCCCGCAGTTTTCTCACGGGTTCGCGTGGCCGGAAGGGAAGTTGAGCATATGCGCGCCCCTTCCAACCACAGTACCGAACCCAAGCAATGGACTTTTGCTGATTTCCTGGCGCAAATCAGGATTGAATTTCGTAATACCCGCCCATAGGTTCTAGTTGTGTCCGTTGGTGGGGGCTGGTGTGTTTGTCACTCACAATCGTTGATAGGAGGATTGGGCATCATAAGCGAGAGGCATTTTAAAAGAAGGTTACTTTTGTGGCACCCGCAAGCAGGGCTAACGAGTAATTGGTTCTCGGGGCCTAGCCTACCGGCGAAATCGGAATGGCGGGGCCAAGTATTATGTACAGTAGTTGAGAATTTCCTACTCCAGGAGTGGTGCGAGGGACGGCGAGCAGAAAAGTGCTGTTCTTAACCGCGGAAAGGCAAAGGTAAACCCCTTACAAAACCCCCCCAACAGAGGCAACTCCGTCTAAATAGAACTTGACTCGATTATTCCGGTCTCGACCGTAGCCGGCTGAGCGATCTAGGCAGCGATAAGGTCTCTTTGCGGGGTATCCAACTTCATGATCCCTGGGCAGGTTCTTGTGATATCATTCTATACCAAGATAGTTGGAGTCTTGAGAAGCAGAGTGGGATGCATGCCCGGCTGGCCCTCAGGCCTTGCACCATACCTTGCACTGCTGGAGCCGTGCACATGATGATACTTGCAACGGGGAGGAACCACCGAAAAACAGAGATTAGCATAACATATGATGAAAAGTCTATGCGTATCCGATCGCCCCTGCAAATCCACGTCCGCTGTTCTCAGGTACTTTTATGTCACTAGTAAGTCTCTACAATAGCAGTCCGGTACTACATCTCAGAAAGGATTTGGCTAGCAGGACTACCGAATTTGTTTCAGAAGCCAAGATGATAATTTGAATAAGGCTGAGAGCGAACAGTTTCATGGAAGCAACATTATCTATGGTATGTTCCGGAGGTCTTAGCTTTATTCTAGAGTGCTTCTACAAGAGTTTTAGAGCCCTTCTGCAGAAAACCTTGTGCTACACAGCGGCAGTTGCCGTGTTTGGGGGTTTGACTAAAAGTGCCGATTTCTACCAGCTGAGAATAGTGAGATGGCGAGCACCGTAAAGTGCTGTGGTGGGGCGCCAAACGCCAGCTACGGGGGTGGCAGCGGATTACGGGGCCTACCGTTGCAACTGTTAGTCTTACTACGAGCACTGTACGATAGGGAATTCAGTGCTGCGTAAAGGCCCAAACATGCCTTTTTGTGCCGTCAGTGGACTGATTCGGTCCACTTGTTCCAATCGCATAGGTAATAACATATGAATCAAACAAATGTATGATAAGGAAATGACCTGTGCGCCTCAGTGCGCCCGTACAACATTCCAAGTCGAATGCCCTCCCGCGCACTTATTGCTCTTAACACGTGCTGTATCTGTGCTGAAATCCTGAAACCCTCTCATTGGCCCAGACAATCTGCTGCAATGCAGCCTTCAGCTGATTTTTGGGGAATGTCGATCAAAAATAGCAACAAAGTCTATTACCATACCATATCATCTTTGGCTCAGGCACAAAATAAACTCCGGGCAGGCTTCCTTTGCAAGTGGGGGTCGGCTGACCCCCCCCCCCCAAGACTTGATCTTCCCTATCGCTTTCGAGGAGGAGTGATTCTGTCGCCGGCTCCCGGGGCCTCTGCTTCAGAGCCGGTGGTCTGTCCTCATTGTCGAATTCTAAATTCCCCGAAAACGGTCTATCATACCAATCACATGTAAATTTACTGGTACTAGGAGGTGAGCATAAGTGAGGCGAACTGGAGTTTAACTGGAGTGCAATTGGCGAAATTTGGCGAGTGCAAACAAGAAGGGGGAAGAATCGAGCGAACACAAAAATTCAGCACTCACAGAAGTTCACGAAATTCTACTCTCTCGTTGGCCGGATGTCCCGGGAGCCAATGAGAACAAGTTCGCCTCGCTTACCCTTAACGCCCGGCGCACCAGTACCGGTAGCGGTATGTATGTGTTTCCCTCATAGAAAGTTTGCCGCCTAGAATCGAGCCCGTTCCGCAACTGCACAGCCCCGGTGGGCTTAGCCTTCACACCCAAATAAGGAAGAAGATATTAGCACCGGTAACTTCTATTACTTAATGCTATCCATTAGGGGGCAGTAAAATTTCCGAGAACGCACACTAAGTCCATATCAGCCCCCCACTAACTATTTCAGGTTATGAATGTTCAAGCGACTTAGCACCTTACTCTTAGCGACCGTTAAATGCCAATGAATCACAATACCGGTACCCGAACTCTCCAGTAACAAGATCAGCATTCCAGGTAGCGAATTTTAAAGCTGTAGGCGGCCCATGGATAACCTCCAGGATTAGGGCGGGCGGTGGGTTGGGATTGTGTTACAAAGGGGTGAGAACACCGCCGAGAAAATCCAGCGCGTGGGGGGGTGACATGCATCTAAGCGTCCATAGTGGAACAATACCTACTTTCGACGCCCCAAGTGTAATTGATTGGTTCAGGGGTTGACAGCCTACCGTCCTGTATAGTTATTGGATCGATAAAAGCGATGCCACTTGTGAAAGCCTTCTACCGATACCAAGGTCATATTCCTTATTCCGAATATTGGGATATGCGCACAACTCCACTTCCACTGTCATTTGAATGGTAGCACTACGCCGTAGTGACGCCAAACCCGTGGGGTTGAGTCTGTGATGGAAGACACTATAAGAATATAAACGCCCACTGATCTTGCCTAATATCCCCAAACTACAGGGCTTGCTCCATGCATCACTTCTAGTAAGAAGGATCTCCTAACAAATCCAATTTAAAACTCGGTTTCGCTGACGAACCATAGTAGAAATCGGTTTCTGAGTCACGACAGCTCAATCCTATTTCAGAATGTCTCTGCGTCGCCATTTCTTTATTAATATATCCATCCTCCTCTTGTGCAGCGCGACGCTCACCCTCTCCTACGATGACGTCGTTTGTAATAGCACAATATATAAGCTTGAACCCGACAGTCATGAGCGCTACTGCGACAGGGATGCTTTTTGGAAATGCATTCCCGACGGTCGTTTTCGCATACAGCTTAGTCTGTGCGGTACGCTGTGCGGCGTTGGTTATACCCGATACCCTCACTTAGACATCATAAAGAGGGTAGCATTATGGCTTGTGCCCGTTTTCATCGTGGTTGGTAATTTCCAATTCCCACCCCTGGGACCTCTCAATAGCTTTTGCATCGCAATCCACCTGTTCGGGGACCCCATCCACACGGTCTATAGCCTACTAGTTAAACTCGAGTTATCGCGAAGGATACGCTCGCGCTGGGTCGATTCCCCCCCGCCGGTTAGGGAGGGGGAACTCTGCGAGAATGAGAAGCAGCGGAGGAGCGCACTTGGAGATATTGCTACGGTCAATGTCCTCTTCGATGAATGGGACTACAATGCTGTTGTCGTGTACTCTCAAATGAGAAGTTTGTTCGACCAGCTAAGGGGCGAGAAGAGGACAAACTTTATCGCGGCTTGTAGGGAGGCCACTCATAGGCTGGCTGATTCCCGGGTGAACGATTCTCTCCGAACCTGGATAGCGGTAGGCTCATATATCGTCGGTGTTATCAGCGCATTTCTAAAAACACTTGAATCCGGGGCATCCAATCGCACAGCCCACACAATAGCATTTGCTTTGTTGTATTCATGGCTCATCCCAGCAGTCGTGATAAGCGCAAGCGTCGGTGGATTCGCCAGCACACGAGTCGGAAGACGGGTGGTCAGGGAAATCCAGGACGAACTGCAAGATGACTGGGAGATCTCAGATCCAGCCGACATTACCTACCCCTCAACCGTCAGATTCCCTTTCTCGGAAAGCCTTATACTCGAAGACTCTACAGCGTTGGAAGAATCATTCAGCTTCTTCGGAAGCTACAGTTTCCGTCACAACATGAGTCTGAAACTCCCCAGCCCAAGCGCTCTCGAAACCGAGCGAACACATTCCTGGAATCGGCCAAATTGGCTCCTCCTACTCTTATCCTGCATCCCCATCCTCATCGCAACCTTCACCGCCGTCCTCCTGAGTTGGATGCACCCCCCCAATGGCTTGGGCTGTCGTTCAATGACACAGATCGCTTTCTGCGCAACCTGGTTCTTAAGCACCCTCTTCACAAAACTGACGAGCCTCTCCTTCTCCGGAAAATACCACTTCCGCCTGGTCATCGCGAAGGACCTGATCCTCGCGATACTGCAAGTCGGCTTCATGCTATCTGCTTTCGTAGGGTACTACAATAGCTGCTTATGCTGGTCAAACTACTTCTCACTGACCCGCCGGGGTCCAGCTTTCATGGAAGTAGTCCAGAACGGTGTGCTGAAGAACATGGTGCGGATGAAGTGGCCTGTAATAGTCGTCGTGGGATTGTCTGCGCAGGGGCTAATGTTACTAATAATGTACCTCTGCTCGGCCAAGGGACTGAAGATATTTGAGAGGAGCGAGGTGGAGCAGACTGAGATGTTTAGAGAGATACTGGAGCACGAGAAGAAGATCACTAGGAAGTGTACTATCCCCATTTCGGAGGATAAGAATGACGGCCGGAAGGGGAGTGTTTGTGAGGCGGACAATAGGAAATTGGTTGTTGCACCGTTGTTTATAAGAATGTGGACTTTAGGGGGGTAGTTTTGTGTGGTAGTAAATTGGGCAGGAGGGCGGGTGAATTTATGTTACGAATTTTTATAAGAAATTTTAGGGAACTCTATCTATTCTATCACTAAATTTTACCACTATCCGCTGGGCCTGCCGGTAATGCCTCTAAAGCTCTACACTCAAAAACAACTGGAACAGTATCTCGTGATTGCTGTTGTTCTGCAGTTGTATCCCAGCAACGGTATTGTGATGCACGTGCTCCCTGCTACCGGACCCAGATCCTTGGCTACCTACGAGTATAGTGCTTGTGGGGTACTGTGCTCGTACAGTACATACCGGTGGCTTACTCACCTATCTTCCCAAGCCTTTGGTGTGCCACTCGCATACTGTACGGTACTTCCCCTCCCGATATGGCAGTGCAGTGTAAGCGATTTACCGTACTGCTCCATAAATCGATACGATCCACCCGGCGCAACACAGCATGTCTCCTACAACGTCATTCCCACACTAAAGTTTACTCGTACAGTACGGGTGCTTGGGCATGGTACAGTGCGGGACACCAAAAACCCACCCTCTTGTTTACCGAATTCTCAATTTAGTAATGCATACACAAAGTGGCACGTTACCATAAATCTGTATCCGTGTTTATCTATTTCACGGAGGTCATGGAACCAAAATAGGAGTCGATATTGGATAGTTCTATAAAGAGTTTTTCTCCTAAAATTCAGTTGTTAGGGCTCGTTCGTTGCTGGATTTTGTCGTGGTGGGGGTCGATTTCAGATGCTCTACATGGAACTGTAGGAGCACAGTACTGGACAGTACGACATCCATGTCGGGAACATGCAAATAAGCAATGCTAGCTACAGTATTTCCCTACATGACGCTGGAGATAAATTGGCCAGATTGGTTGGGGTTTTTTTTTCATTATTGGCAGAACCAACCACCCAGATGAGTAATAAAGTACAGGTGCAAAAGTACTTGTCCGGCAACACAATAGCAACCCTACGATCACTACAAATTTACTACCTATTCAACCACAACTGCTTAGAATAAACTGAAAATGTGTATGGACATGCAATAAATATAAGGAAAGCTATATATGCAATTAGAAAGCAAAAAAAATTAATACTTTGTATACCATCCCCTTGCATCTAAGACAGCAGCCACTCTATTAGGCCGAGACTCCCACAACTTTTCCAGAAATTCACCTTCAATATCCAGAGCCCAAACATGATTGAGGGTTTCTGCTAGATGTTTTCTAACTGGCTCTGGTCCCTTCTTGGTCTTGTGAATGTTGGGAAAGTGCTGGTGTAGCTTTTCCTTCACCCTCTTCCAACAGTGCTCAATTGGATTGAGGTATGGGGAATTGGGTGGCCATTCCATAACCTGTATATTGTTTTCAGCAAACCAAGCCATAGTATCTCTTGCAGTATGTATCTTTGCACTATCCTGCTGAAAGATAGAATCCCCAACTGTATCCTCCACCTCCTGCCAGATATCAACTAAGCCATCCTCCAAAACTCCAATATATACAAATCTATCCACACTTTTCTCAAAAAGAGGAATCAGAGGACCCTTGTTTCCACTACAAATACACCCCAAACTATCAGCTTCACTCCCAACACCTTGGTAATGCCATGAATACAGTCTTTGTGCCACTTTTCTTCAGATGTTCTGAATACCCAAATACTCTTAGGATCTTAGGACTTTTTAACCATGCATTCATTACTAAAGATGACTGCATCAAAGTATTCCTTTGTCCGATCCTTGTACTTCATTGCTCAAGCCAACCTCTTAACACCATGCTCATCCTTTAGGAGGGCTATTTTCCTAGCTCTCTATTTCTTGATGATGACTAATGCTAAAACTCTCTTAACTGTATGAAGGGAAGTATGAGTTACAACATTATTGCGCAATTCTGATAAAGTCTGACAGTGTGCCTTCTTAGAGTCTCTTACTAGGCAGTGACAAGTTCTGGTAGTGATAATTCTTGGTCTTTCAGGTTTTGGGGGAGTGTTTGCATCACCTCTCTTTTAAAAGTGGTTATGGAAACTTTGGACTGCGGTAACAGTTCCTACCGGTTAGCACTTCCCTCACATGGGCGACAATACCTTAGCCATGAACACTTGAGACTACACATCTTCTGCTGAGTTGGATAGCTAAGCACTCAGGTCTTCTATCTGACAACTGACCTATAAGGATAAGTGCACAGTGGGGCCACATACGCAAAGAGTAGAGTAATAAAATTATAGGTAAGAAGATACAAAGATCATAGCATGAAGAGCTCATTCTTCCAGGTTCTAGTGACCTCTTTTGTACCCACTCTTCATGTGAACCCTAAGAGTATGACTCATACCCCTAAGTTACTTGTTGTAGTCATGTGCGCTATGTGCGTCACATGCATAAGACCCATGACTCATTAACTGAGTCATGTGTGAAAGTCAATACATTAATCGACCTCGCAATTGCAGGCCGCCCAAACATATTAACCAATCATAGCATGCCAATAACTCACCACTGTGAGTTGTGTGAGACTCCATAACTGTAATGTGAGTTATGGTATAAAAGCCTAACTGTTATATATAAGACTAACTGGTATAGTGTAATAGGCATGTCATGTGATTATGGGCAAGAGGTCACATGTTCAATACCAGTGTCTGCCGAAGTATTTGGAGGAAGAGTTAATTTCCACCAATACGACGCTGGCCTAAAACCCTCATTTACGCCACAACCACAGGTCGCCGACTGAGGGGTTTTCACTAAATCTTCAAGAGAGGACTCTCGGCTATCCTGACAAGGTCGAACAAATTAAATTGGTCGGTTGGTTGCAGAGATAAATGCATGCAAAGACCATGCCTGATGAGGGCACGATGCCCAAGAGACGATTGTTCGCTCACACCCAGAGGCATGATTAGGTAGAGCCAGATCAAGGTCTACCACGTGAAAGGTTAACCCAGAGCGCAATGAGGCCTAACCGCTATTGGCGTGATAAGACAGGAATGTACTTCTTGCGGGTTGACGCAGATGGATAGGAAATCCACCTGCATTGCTAAGTTTGCTGTTGGAGCTAATCACTTGGTGTGCAGAGATAGGACCAGTAACCGCTTACCATGGTGAAAAGGTTGGAGTGACTACGATTAGCATGAACGCCGTAGGGTGGGACACTCTCCCCAGTGTTCCAGGAAATCAGAGTCAAGCAGGGTAAAAGTTTTCAGGGTCTAGGAAGTTCACACCAAGAATGGTGGGAGGAGTAGATAGACTGTGAATACCCAGATGCAGAATACAAATATCGAGGTGTCTCCGATGCTTTACAAACATTATCAGCGATGGAGAAGAGACCTTATTAATATATTCATTATACGATACACTTCTACTTTCGACACCTGTCTTGACCATTTAAGTGAGCCTCCCTAGCAATCACTTCGTCACGTATCGGGCCTTAGTACATACTCACTTGTTCTTAGAGTCTGCTACCACCTCATACTATATTGAGATCTTTTACACTACTGAGGCTCACAACCACCTTCTTCAATGAGCCTGGAGGGCCACTTATCTAGCACCCTGCACCACCGATCCCAAATATATATCCAACAAAACCCACATGTGTACAGGATCATGTTTGAAATCGGCATAAGCGAAGTCTTCGAAGACGAGAACGTTCTCTTCTGGTTCATTGATCACAGGATCAAGTGGGCCCTCAAAAACCTCACACTTATAGAAAGAAAAGGCAAGATATCAGAACCAAGGAGCGAAGAGGGATGGGAGGATTCTAGTGACACCAACATGTTGTGCACCGAGAGACAGCAAAGGCTGATCAGTGCATGGAGACCAGGCCAAGATAGCCCCTTTCCACTACCACCACCACCTCCCAGAAGTGACATTCCACTGCTATGGCTAGGTTCTACACCCACACCTAGAAATCTATCAGGGCCACCAGTACCCAGGGGCCCGACCTGAAGCATCACAAAAAGACAAAGTGGGCAGAGGTTAAACTCTGGGAGCCCAACTCCCTTAGGCACTACCGACTTGGGTGTGTTCGCCGCACACATTGGGACACTGAGCGGCCAATTGGACCGTAGCGTCACCCAAACGCAGAATGACCTGACGGTCGCATATGGGACCCTGTCGGACGAGGAGAAGGAGGCAGCAGAAGGTCTTGCTTAAATAAGAGAGCGACCTTGGAACAGGGAAAAGCTGGTTGGGAAGGAATTGGCGCTTTGGCAAAATAAGGGTAGGAAACTGGAAGGAGAGGTAGTGGCCGAGATCACCAGATTTAAGGGAGTAAACGAAGCTGTACTCACTCGTATACATGTGCAATCGGAACATCAAGCAGCAGTAAGCAGACAGCTGCACCAGGACCTAGGATGCACCATCCAAGAAGCAGTGAATAGAGACCAAGAGCTCTATATGGGCTTGGACAGACTCTGGAAGGAGCTGGAGGAGGAACAACGATGTCCCAGTACCCGTGAAGTACAGTTTGTTACAGAGCTACAGACCCTGGACAAAAAGGTAATAATAGGGCTCTGGGACGTACAGCAAAACATGACCCAGATGTTCGCCCAATCAGTGAGCGAAATGACCACCCTGGTCCAGAGGGCGTTAGGATCGTATCAGGGGCGATCAACCCATAAAGTCAAAACTGGAGGAGGATGATCGAGTCTATTCCAACCAGGCAAAGGGAAGGGGCCAGCGGAAAGGGACACCCGGCCAGAGACCATACAGAGTGGCCAGGAAAGAGCCGTGGTACTACCCAGTGTGGCTGGAGGAGCAGGAGACCCGGACCCAGGAGATGACAGGTCAGGTAATGGTGGGGAAGGACCAAGTTGCTGGCCAGGCGTGGTGCCCCTCAGAAGGCTGCGGATGGCGCCGGAAGAAGAGGAGCATCAGATAATGATGCAGTTGGCCAAGGAGCTAGCCCGACAAACTGCTTTACATCAAAAGAAGCCCACCGACCCTCCATTCATATAAGAAGCGAAGTCCTACTACGATATAAAGAACTTGCTACATGCGTGCCAGGACTACTTTAGCCAAAATCCCATACTGTGGATGGAGGATAAAGACAGAATTATATATGCTTTGGGAAGTATGAAGGGTGCTGATGTGACACCCTTCAGCAACTGGTATAGGAAAAGCATGGAAGGGCTTGAAGGGTATGCCGCTCATCCTGAATTGCTGACTTGGGAACAGTTTTGGCATGAGATTATCATGCAATTCTCGCCGATCAACGAGGACCGAAAAGCCCTGGTGCAGGTGGGAAAGATCAAGTATGAGAAGGGCATCGACAAGTACCTTCTCCAGATGGATAACTTGAACATCAAGGCCAAGCTTCAGGGAACGGCATGGAGGTAGATAGTCGAGGACTGACTACTAGAAGTGATACTAAGACAGTTGTCTCATAAGTGGTACAACACCATCGCCGAATGGCTGGAGTACCTTCGAGCAGTCGGCAACCAGGAGGAGGCTTTCCTCGATAGTGAAAGGCACTGACGAGACAATTTGTCCAGCTTGTTGAGTTCTTCTAGGCCGTTGAAACGACGAAGGGAGGACAGAAAAAAGAAGCCAAAGCAAGGAAAAGAAGAAGGGTGACCTAGTAAGTTTCAGAGGAAGATAGCACCAGGGACTTTCAAGTCAGCAAGGTTTGCCCAGGCCAACAAACTAAGCAAGACTCCAGGGGTTGAGTGTACCGACTGGAAGAAAGCTCATGAGGGAATACCCCAAAACCTGGTTGGCCAACGCTGGAAAAATGAAAGCTGCACTCAGTGCGGACTCATCAACCACAAGTGGGGAGATTGTAGGAAGGGAGCGGTTGTCACAATTGTAGGACAGTGGAAAGCAGCAAAGTCTAGGCCCTGAACCATGGAGGTTTGGAATGCCACCCCAAGGCCAGCAAGGAACCAAACCCATGTGCCACCAGCAACTAGACTTTGGGAGTTGTCGGATCAAGAAGGGGGATAGATCAGACAACTGGGAGCCGTGTATAAAAACCACGACCTAAGTTCCAAGCTAGGGCAATGGCTTATTCACAAATGACAGAGAACCGACTGACTGGGTTCCGAGCATAGGCAGGGACAGAAGTGTGAAGGGCATAAGGAAGCCTGTATAATGGAGAAAGTTAACCCATTTCAGGGGGACACAATCAAGAATGACCCCCAACCTGGACACGGGATAGCAAGACTTTATATTTCTCCCTGGGTAGAAAAGGTTCAAATCCTGCACGCATGAAGAGAGGACTGTTGTGGGGGGCAAGTCAGGGCACCCCAACTCTTTCCTTCAAAGGTCAGGCACGGGAAAGGAGTCGGGATAGCACAGGACCGCCTGTAGGCGCTCCTCTAGTCATTAGGATGGCACTACCAGCAACGGTGGGTAGGTAGGCTGCAGCTTGCTAGGCGAGACAGAGGACAGCGTGCCCACCTTAAATCATATGCAATAGCAGGAGTCGAACACCTAAGACTAGGTTAGAAAGGGCGCTTCCTCATCTATGTACTGGTGGCATAGACCGGTATGATTAAATATCGTCACTGAGAGGAAAGAATATAAGAAAGGATACGTACACATAAGGGATCGGGTTTGTCTGTAGAGGCCTAAATGGCCAAAATTGTGCCGGGACAATAACAAACACCCAAGATTATTGAATGCTCCAAACAAAAATGTCTGTTAAAGGAAGACAGGATAACCCTACGGGGGAACCAAAATGACAGAAAATGCAACTCCCAACTCCTACACATTACGAGTGCCTATAAGGCACAGCCCACCTGAGAATAGAAGGAGAATGAGTACCCATTCGCCTGTTAATAGACTTGGGCTCGCAGATCTTTGTTATACGAGAAGTGCCAGTCTAGAAACTAGGTCTAACAGTGATACAGTGAGACATCCTGGTTAGTATAACAGGGTTTGACAGCACAGAATCCCAAAATGCGGGAATGTGCTATACCACCCATATCATGCTCGAAATTGGGGCTAACTGACATTGCTTGGAAATCACCTGTGGAGTCATGACCCATGGGATCCATAACTTAAAAAATACTATTCAGTTGGTGGCATCGCCAACAGCTCTTATCATTCATTGAGGATGTAAGGAGATGGAGGATCCAGGTGTAGTAGTGTAAGAAATACCTGGAACTGGAGGATGAAGGAATCTGCATTGAATGGGACAAGAAAGTGGCCTCGGACCCCGTGGCAAGATACGTGGGCCAAATTGCAGGCCAAGAGGACCCAGAGGTAGTAGTCAGGGAAACTGTACGAAAACCATACCGGGAGTATACTGATCTCTTCCTGCCCCAGGCAGGCGAATGACCCCCAAATCATAACACCTTTGATTATGAGATCAAGGTTGTCCAAGGCGAGAAGCCCGTATGGGGGCCAATCTACCTGTTGTCTGAAAACGAATTCTGGGCATTGCGAGAGTACCTTGACAAGATACTGCATGCAGGAAAGGTAACACCAAGCCAGTTACCCGCAGGTGTAGCAACACTGTTTGTACCAAAACCTGACAGATAGCAGAGGCTATGTGTAGATTGCCGGAGGCTAAACAAGGTTACAATTGCCAACAAGTACCTCCTACCACTCATGAGTGAGCTCAGGGATCGAGTAGTTGGGTTGCGTATCTTCACCAATTTGGACCTAAAGGATGGGTACCACATGATATGCATTAAGGAAGTGGATGAGTGCAAGACGGCATTCCGCAATCAGTACGGTAATTACACATATCGGGTACTGCCATTTGGGCTAGTAAATGTGCCTGCTACCTTTCAAGACATGATGGATCTGGTACTGAGGAGATTCTTAGACTTGGGAGCAGTCGTGTACATAGATGACGTCCTAATCTACTACAAGACTCAGGAGGACCACATCAAACTAGTCAACGAGGTATTAGCCAAGTTGCGGAAATACCAGTTAGAAGTGTCTATCACTAAATCCGTATTCCACACTAAGACTATGGAATTTCTGGGATATATAGTGAAGACTGATGGGATGATGATGAGTGATCGAAAGATCACAGCTATAAGGGAATACAAGAGATCTGAGTTCGCAAAGGACATACAAATTTTTATGGCATTTGCAAATTTCTACTAGAGATTCATCAAGAATGTCTTGAGAACTTGTAAACCCATAACAGGGTTATTGAAAGGCGACCCCAAGGGATTCACCTGGGGAAAGGAGCAGGAGGAGGCTTTTGAGTTCCTAAAGGAGTAGTTTGTGATGGCCCCAATTTTAGCACACTTCCACCTAGACCGAAATATGGTGGTAGAGACAGATGCAAGTAATTTTGCGCTAGGGTGTATACTGTTACAGTATATAGAAAAAAGGCTACACCCAATAGCACTTCACTCGCAAAAACTGAACTTGGTGGAGCACAACTACAATGTCCACGATAAGGTGTTGCTCACCATGGTGGAAGCATTCAAGGAATAGCGTCACTACCTGGCAGGAACAAAGAAACCCATCGCCGTATTTGCGGATTATCAGAATCTACAATACTTGCTCACAACCAAGGCCTGCAGTGCCCGGCAAACAAGCTGGGCACAGAAGTTAGCTGATTTTAACTTCAAGATTGTGTACCAACTGGGGTCGAGGGGCGGAAGCTGGATGCATTAAGCAGGCGGCCGGAGTACTGTCCTAAGGGCAGAGCTGTGCAAAGCGAGAAGCTGTCAATCCTAAACCCCGCACATTTTAACCAGGTTGTGGTCCTAGTCATAGGAAGAGAAGGGGAACCTGGTCTAGGTCAGAAAACACCCAGGCTGGAATATACTCAAGCCATGCGATTACACCCAAAAGCGTGGATTCCAGCAAGGGGCTCAAGGGAAGTGGCAGGACATAATATTTACATGCTTGAAGAAGTAACGGTGCTGGCTTGCAGACAAGTGACAGTAGCCATCGGAATAGCCTTAGCATTACCAGTGGGAACCTGCGACCGAGTAGCTCTGAGAAGTGGCCTTGCCATCCACAATGAGATCATGGTTGGGGCAGGAGTCATTGTTAGGGACTACTAGGAAGAGATGAAGGTATTGCTATTCAATCTGAAGAACCAGGACTACCACATGGGGAAGGGCAAATGAGTGGCGTAACAAGTAATAGAAAGGATTCATGAGGAAGAGCTGCAGGAAGAAATAGAGCTAGACAATAATGAGAGGGTCATAGAGGATTCGGGAGTACAGGAACCAGCGTGGTCGAAACCCCAACTGAAGCCAGTCAGTTAAGGGAAGAAAGTTGGCTAAATCAATACTGCGATCAATTTGATCAGGGAAGGTATAAAGCCCTGACCTTAGAAGTAACTATGCTAACCAATGTGGTGGTTGTTAAAGCAATGGCATGGAAATTTGATGCCCAATTCCTAAGACAGGTAGAGGAGAAAGGGGGGACAGACCATGACTGGGAGATGAGCAGAGAAGAGTTAGAAAGGCTCCAAGGTGAGGGAAAGGAAATGCCAACGCATTGGACTTTAGCAGATAGCCTCCTTTACTACAAGGGATGGCTATGTATTCCAAAGAATGAGGCTCTACAAATGCTGATTGCTCAAAACAGCCATGACTCCAAGGTCACGGGGCATTTTGGCCAGGAAAAGATAGTAGAAATCACAACAAGAGACTTCTGCTAGAAAGGGCTCGCCGAATGGGTAAATGACTACGTACGGTCTGATGATGAGTGCCAATATAACAAAGCATCACAACACGCAAAGTATGGCTTTCTACAACCACTGGAAATACCCTACATGGCATAGACCTCTATCTCAACCAACTTCATAACGTAACTACCGAAGTCAGAAGGGAACACTTAGATCATAGTGGTGGTCGACTGCTTCACCAAGATGGCCCATTTCATAGAGCTCAAGGAAAATGCGACTGTGAAGGACATACCCCAGACATTTCTCCGGGAAGTGTGGAAACTGCATTGGCTGCCAACAGAAATCATCTCTGACAGGGACATAAAGCTTGCGGGAGAATTTTGGGAATCCCTCTATAAACTCTTAGGTATTAAGCGGAAAATGTCAATGGTGTACCATCCTCAAACAGACAGGGAAACGGAAAGAACCAACCAAGTACTAGAAGGCTACCTCTGAAGCTTCATCAACTACGATCAGGATGATTGGCACCAACTCCTCCCACTAGTGGATCACGCCTATAACAACTCCGTGATGAGGGGGCAGGGACTGACCCCCTTCTATGTGAACTATGGATACCACCTGCAGATAAAATGGGTGAAGGAGCAAGAGGTTCGAAATCCAGGAGCCACCACATATGCTCACTTGATAAAGGAAATACACGGACAGGCGATAGCCACATTGAAGGTGACCAGAGAAGTAATGGGGCGGTACTATGACAAGAAAGCGAGGCCACAACCAAACTTTCAGACAGGTGACTTGGTCATGCTAAACATCTAGAACATCCGCACCAAATGACCCTTCAAAAAACTTAGCCCAAAGTTGTAAAGGCCCTTCAGAATCCTGGAACTGTGTGGCAACCATGCATTTAAGTTAGAAATCTGGGAATGCTGGAAGATTCTCCCCGTGTTCCATGTATCATTGTTGGAACCATACCGAACGTCAGTTCCACTGGCTCGGGAACAGCCTCCCAGGGTGCTAGAGGAGATAGATGGTGACTTGGAATAGGAGATTGAAAAGATAGTAAAAAGCGAGATCATTTCGTATATTCGCAGGGTTCATGGGCGCACTAGGAGGATCCGTAAACTCAGGTACTTTGTGAAGTGGCTGGGGTGCTCGGAGGACAAAAACACCTGGGAACCGCCACAGCGTTTGGAGCGTATGGTGGAGTTGGTGGAAGGGTTTCACCAGGAAAACCCAGAGATGCCACGGATATAGAGAAAGGATGACAAGGAAAGGTTTTCCAAAGTGTGGTCAAGTAAACGCGTATCTTGCTGACTCCTTAAAAGAGTTTGATTTGTACAGTATTAGAGAAATAGATTAGAGAGATTTGGGCCGAACTCTTAGAGATGGGGGCTCGTATTATGTATAAGATGAACTGGCATAGCGTAATAGGCATGTTATATGATTATTGGCAAAAGGACACATGTTCAATCCCAGGGTCTGCTGCGGTATTTGGAGAATGAGTTAATTTCCACCAATACGACACCGGCCAAAAACTGTCATTTACGCCACAACCAAAGGTCACCGAGAAAGGGGTTTTCACTGCAGATTCAAGAGAGGACCCTCAGCTGTCCTGACAAGGTCGAACAAATTAAATCAGTCAGTTGGTTGCAGAGATAAATGCATGCAATGACCATGCCTGAGGAGGGGATGATGCCGAGGAGATGATCGTTCGCCCACACCTAGAGGCATGATACGGTAGAGCCAGATGAAGGCCTACCACATGAAAGGTTAACCTGGAGCGCAACGAGGCCTGACTCCCATTGGCACGATAAGACAGGTATGTGCTGCCTGCGGGCTGATGCAGATGAATAGGAAATCCACCTGCAATGATAAGGCTGTTGTCGGAGCTGATCACTGCATATACGGAGATAGGACCAGTAACTGCTTGCCATAGTGAAAAGGTTCGAGTGACTATGATTAGCATGAAAGCCGCAGGGTGGGACACCCTCCCTGCTGTTCATAGAAATCAGAGTCAGGCGGGGTAAAGGTTTGCAGGCTCTACTAAGTTTACACAGAGAAAAGTGGGAGTGGTAGATAGGCTACGAACACCCAGACACGGAATATAAATATCAAGGTGCCTCCCATGCTTTACAAACATCCTCAGTGACAGAGAAGAGGCCTTATCAATATGTTCGTTATATGATACACTTCTACTTTCTACACCTGTCCTGACCAGTTAAGTGAGCCTCCCTAGCAATTACTTCATCACATATTGGGCAATAGTACAGACTTGCTTGTCCTTAGAGTCGGCCACCACCCAACACTAACCAATCTGCCTTGCTGGCAAGCTTTACAGGTTAGTCATACTTAGTCCTCTCACCATTCTGTTCTGACTCTTCCATGACATAAGAAACCTTCCACCTCCATCACCACTTGTGACATTAGCTCCCCTCTCCCTCTAGCCTGAGTCCCATCAGGCTATGTTCTTAATGTCTCCTCCTCCTTCTTTCCCCAATCATTGCAGCATGCTTCCTTGTTTGCAATTTATAGTTGCAGCAATTCATGTATTCCTCCAGCAACCAGTCTTACAGATCCTTTTGAGCTTAACACTCACAGACCCCCCTTGCCTCCCCCTTGTCCCCTCTCTTTCGGCTTCGCTAAAGCCCTTGATCATTTGTCTTAGTTGGTCGATCATTTCCTTCTGTCTCCTAATCAATTGTTTCTGTCATGTTATCGCTTTACCATGGTGTTGAACTGTTTCACACAAAATATCTTTTAGCGTAAACGAAACTTGGTGCTCCTTTCTCCTCTCAAGGTCCATCCTCGGAGCCTGCCTAGCCACCTCTTTTTGTAGTTTTTTGTGGTGGGGGCAGAACTTGCATATACAGTTCTACCAGTCGATTTTGTCATGTTTGGGTCTGGTTGAGGTTTCTGACAGGTTCCATTCCCATGTCTGTTGTTCCTAGGAATTGGCCTATTCCTGGGTACTACCTGAGTCTCTTATTCTGGTAGCCTTAATAGGCCACCATTCATGTCTTATTTTTGCATCTCGGTAGATCATGCAGTCGTCCTGACTGCATGGTGTCCAGGTCTTCTATGTGTGTTCTTTTGTTTTCTTTTCTCCCACTTCCACCTCTTTCTGTACATGCATCACCTTGGTTTCAAACTCTTTGTGGTCTTCAACTACCACCTAGCTGTTTTCCTCTACTTCTGTGCAGACAGTTGGTGGCTGGCTTTTTCGGGTAATACTAGTAGAAGTGGAGGATGACACCTTTAGTGTTGGTAAAATTGCTAGCCGGGTACTATTCTTTGTTGTGTTCCGGTGAATAACTGGTCCACTTAGGCTGGTATTTTAGTTTATCATAGTATAACCGTGGGTCGATTCTTGCTGCAAGTTTGTCTACATTTTCGCCATCTATCTTCATAGGTAGAGGGGGGAGGATCTCTAGAGAAGGTAGTTTGTTATTTGAGTAGAGTTTGAGGAGTAAGATGTGGAATATGTTGTGTATGGCCATCCAGGGTGATAGGTCGAGCTTATAAGTACGACTCCCCACTTTTACTAAGATCTTGAATAGTCCAATTTGCCTGTAGTCATGTTTCTTTGGCGGTCTGATGGTTCATATGTTTTGCGGTAGTAGCCACACCATATCTCCTGATTGTAGGTTTGGATCGGGTCTTTAGTGTTGATTGTAATTTTCCATTTGTTACAGATGTGCTGAGACCATTTCTGTTCGCAGGACTTTGTAAAGTGGTGCTATCTCATTGGAGCTTGTGTTCTTGTTTTGGGTCAAATGACTAATGGTCTCGTGTTCTTGGTTCTGTTCATAGTTTGCCTCCAATGGCCTCGTATCCCCGATTCTGTTTATAGTTTGCGTCGAATAGACTATTCTTTATCGTTTCTTGGCTACCATTGTTGCAGGCGAATTCCGCTGTCCGGAGGAGTTCATCCTAGTTGTCCTGCTCATTGTTACTGTATGCCCTCTGATAGTGCTGCAATATCGCGTTGACTCTTTTGCTTTGTCTATCTGTTTAGGGGGGGGGGGAATACCATGCCCAGTCCCCATTGTATTCCAAGTTTCTCTATTGTTTCCTTCCTTACTTCCAATATAAATAGTCATCCTCGGTCCATTATCAAATTTTTTACCAAGCTATGAAGTCGAAAGATTTCTCGCTGAAAGATCAAGGTGAACTCCCATGCTGTCCTGCCATTTCTGCATGCAATAAAAGGAGTTATTTTGGTCAGGCGATCTACCACCATGAGGATGGTGTCGTAACCATCTGATAGGAGTAAGTCTCTAATGCAATCCATGGATATAGATTTCCATGGCTTGTTGGGTACTTCATTTGGTTTCTACAGCTTGTAAGGCATGTGTCATATGACTTTTGTCCATGCACAAATATCCCAGTTCTTGACATATTCTTTGATCGTTTCTCATATTCCTAGCTAATAGTATTAGCAGTATACTAGGTCAGTAGTTTTGGCTGTCCCCCCATGACCTGCTGCTAGCGGATCATAGTTCTTTCATATCAGGTCTGTTCTAATATCCTTGTTGTCTGGTATCCATATCCTGTCGTTATATCAGCGGTAGTTGCTATCCCACTTGCATAGCCGTAGTGTGACATTTTTCATTTCCTTATCTCCTCTTTCCAATGCTTGTCATATCTGTTCATTGTTCAGCTCTTTTCCGCTAATTTCTCTGATGGTGTCTTGTTTATCGTCCTAGATTTCCACCATCTCCATTACCTAGAAATATTTTTCCCTTTGAAGTGGTATGCGTTGTCTTCTTGCGATTCTTTCATCTTTACTGTTCTTGGCTCAGTTCTTGGCTTGTTGCGTGAATGCGTCCAGTTTTCCTCCTTCCTTCCCTGGTCGATATTTGATTTTGAAGTCATACTAGCTTAGCTTCTCTATCTGACATATTTGGTGGTCCTTTAGTTCTTTCATTGTCATGAATAGTACCAAGTTCTTGTGGTCTGTCACAAGCATGGTACTATAGTCTGTGTTCTGCATGTATTGTCTCCACTCTTTAAGAGCTTGAACCATCTCTAGTAGTTCCTTGTCCTGTACGTTATAGTTGCATTTTGCTAATACCAGCATCCTGGACTGGTATGCAACCGGTCTCCATTGTCCGTCTTCCCATTTTTGCGATAATAAACCCCAGCATACATGTTTCAATATGTCCATTTCTATCATCGTTTCTTTTTCCGAGTCACAGTGCACCAATATTAGTCCTGCGGTTATTTTTGTCCTCAGCTTGTTGAATGCCTTATCTTGTTTGCTTCCCCCATTGCATCTCACATCCTTTTTAAGAAGGTGGTATATTGCTTTCACCGTTCGACTGAACCCTTCAATAAAATGACCATAGAAATTGCAGAAGCCAATGAAACGCGGAATATCCCTACAGGTTTTTGGTGTCTCCCAAGGTTGCGACTGTACCAAACAACTTCAAACTTATCGCCAAAAGTTCACACAGATGTAAGAGTAAAGTAAACAGTGAAACTTAATATCGTTAAGCCTGACGCTTCACTCAATTAATGTCTCGAGAGGATTGATTGTTGGAGTAGGAGAGTTCTCACATAGATGTTCAGGTAGTTTTATCTTATGCCAGAAACTCCCCCATCACTTTACTCCAACTATTCGAGCACACCCTTCTCCGCTAAGAGTGGTCCAACACGTCTCCTGGTACCCCTTTCAGGCATGCGTGTGTCGACACTCTCTAGTCGGCGTTCACCATATGTGCATATCGTTTCTGCGGCGCATTTCCATTGTGCCTGCCGGAGTGAAAACTTCTGCGCGTCGGTGACTTGCTAGTGGCTAACTGTCAAGACACCTTGCTGAACTAGACTATCTATGACAGCCTGCCCATGCCCGTTGGTTTCTACTTGACCACGGAAGCTGCTGTGAGCGGTTTATCTATGTACTATTTACGCGTCGCGGGCTTCCGATATCTTCCGCAGGATACGGTGGTTCAGGAGCGGTCCAATGGGCACTACCCATAACCACCACCTCGGATCCACCTCCCCTGTGGTAGGAATCATGCTTCTAGTGTCTCTGCACTTCCGTTTTCGAGCCTATGGCATTGGGGACACTTTTTGGGTTTGGTAGGTGTAAAACTCTCCCAGTCACCCCGGTACCACCAGGGACCACCTTCGGGACCCCTACGGTTAAC
>PYWC01000136.1:96738-110650 GCA_003182015.1 Tuber magnatum
GGCTGCCATAGCTCACGTATGCTGGGTCGTTACATCACTCCCCTCTTCTCTACGGTCCGTCCCGGACCATTTAGCGTCGTCTTTTGTTTCCACGACTCGATTCCCCCAAGACCCTATGGTCCCTGGCCTTGGACGGATATCTTTGGTGGAAATCTAGCATGGCCTGTAAGCCTGTCCCTTCTAGCATCTCATAGGGCTCCCATGAGTTCTCCTCAGCTCCATAGCCTTCCCATGAAACCAGGTACTGGAGAAAGCGCGACAGAAACTTCGCCTTTGTTCCACCATACCAGTGACTGTCCACAACGGCTTCGATAACATAACTGGGCTCATCGTCCATGAGCTCTGGGGTAAGGTTCTCCTTGATCCTACCCGATTCCGGATCCTCGCGATAGGGTTCCAGCAACGTGACATTGAAAACCGGGTGGATGCTCCATCGGGTTGGCAATTGGAGTTCGTATGCTCGGATACCCACCCGGTCCGCTTTCTTAGCCCGCCCAGCAGCCACATCTTCCAAGGTAACATAGTCCGGGGATGGCAGCCATTTCACGTCATGCCATTTCCGCTGCCTTCCCTGTTCCCCTTGAATCATTTCTTGAATCTGTTGCCAGGTTCCTTCCCATTTCTTAACCAAGAGTTCACTACTTGGGTGTATCCCTTGGTTGTCAGACACAACACCCGACCAGTTTGTTCGTGGGTTGAACCCATAGTTGATCTCAAATGGTGACAACCTGGTGGATTCTGATGTTGAGGTGTTATACGCATACTCCGCAAGGGGTAGCAGCGAGACCCAGTCATCCTGTTGATAGGAGCAGTAACTACGCAGGTACTGCTCCAGTGTCTGATTAACCCTCTCGGTTTGCCCATCAGTCTCTGGGTGGAATGCAGTCGAAACGTTTAGTTTCACTTGCAGCAAGTGCATCAGACTCATCCAGAACTTGGATGTGAATCGGCTATCTCGGTCGGAGATGATTGACTCTGGCAGTCCATGAAGGCGCCAAACCTCCTTCAGGAATATCAAGGCAAGCTCCTTGATAGGTACCTCAGTGGTCAGGGGTATGAAATGGGCCATTTTCGAAAATCTGTCTACTATGACCCAGATCTTGGTATACCCTTCGGACTCTGGCAGCGCGACAATGAAATCCATTGAAATTGCTGTCCAAGGCCGCATAGGAACATCGATAGGTTCCAGCAGCCCGAACTTCTTGTGCCTGATGGATTTATTTCTTTGGCATGCATCACATGTCCGCACATAGTCAGTGATGTGCTCATCCATCTTAGGCCAGTAGAAGTTAGCCCTCACCCTGCCAATGGTTTTGTAAGTCCCGAAGTGTCCCGCGATTCGGGAGTCATGTTCTGCCTTCATGATTGTCTGCTTCAGATTCTGACCCTTGGGAACATACCACCTGTTCTTGTACAGGAGTAAGCCCTTTTCCGTCGTGAAATGTCAGTCGACCTCTTTGTCACCTGCAGCTGTTGCCTTCAGGATCCTTAAGTACTCCTGGTCTTCAGTTATCGCTACCCGCAACTGATCCAAAAAGGAAGACTTGAGCCGAAATCCCTGGCACACTTGCAACACCTGTGGTCGCAAGATGTCCCGTTCCTGGCTCCCAACCCACTGTCCGGGGCGAAAAAACGACTGTGGCGGAAAATCACTCCCCCCTTCAGGGCGGTAGTCCCTACGCCGCGACAAAGCATCCGCCTTCTCATTCAACCGTCCTTCTCGGTAAACCACCTTGAAGTTAAACGGTTGCAGGAATTCAGCCCAGCGGTGCTGCCTTCGGTTAAGGACCTTGGTACTATTAAAGTACTCCAAGTTCTTATGATCCGTATAGATCACCAATTGGTCAGTTACTGAGCGCAGCAGATGATCCCATTCCTTGAATGCCGCCACGATGGCAGTCATTTCCTTATCATGGACATCATAATTGATCTCTGCTGGGTGAAACTTCCTACTATGGTAGGCCACCGGATGCCATCTCTCATCCTCACATAACTGGGAGAGAACGGCTCCTAATGCAAAGTCACTAGCGTCGGTTTCTAGCCGTGTTGGCCGTTCAGGGTCAAAATGTGCTAGGATAGGTTTGGACGTGAACGCTTCCTTTAAATGATTGAAGGCCTGCTCACATGCAGGTGTCCATTCCCATCGGACATCCTTCTTTGTCAAGTCCGTGAGGGGTTTCGCTATCTTGCTGAACCCTTCTATGAACCGACGATAGAAGTTGGCAAAGCCCATAAAGCTTTGAACGTCGACGACGCATGTCGGAGGTGCCCAGTCTTTGATTGTCTGCACCTTTTCCGACAACATAGAGATCCCCATATCGGAGATCCTATATCCGAGGAATTCAACCTCCCGTTGGTGGAAACTGGACTTCTTCATACTTACACATAGTCTAGCTTTCCGCAATTTCTCCATTACACGCCTTACCATCGCGACGTGCTCTTCCATAGTTTCGGAGTAGATCAGGATGTCATCCATATACGCGATGACTCCTTCATCCATGAGATCTCGAAAGACCTCATTTATCATGCTCTGGAAAGTTGCCGGGGCATTACATAACCCAAACGGCATGACCGTGTATTCATACAGTCCATATCTGCACCGGAAGGCCGTCTTCCATTCCTCACCTTCTGCCATCCTCAGAAGATAGTAGCCGTTTTTCAAGTCCAACTTAGTGAACACAACGGCTTTTCCTAACCTATCTCGCAGTTCATTCATCAGCGGTAGAGGGTACTTGCTCTTCACCGTGATTTTGTTCAGCCCTCGGTAATCTATTACCAGTCTTAATGTACCATCTGGTTTTGGCACAAAGAGGATAGGGGCTGCTGCTGAGGAACTGGATCGCCGTAGCTTCCCCGTTCGCAGCATGTCATTGAGATATTCCCGGAGTGCCTTAAGCTCCTTTTCCGATAACGGATAGATAGGCCCAAACGGAGGTTGAGTCCCGGGTAGCAACTCGATCGTGTGGTCATACTTTGAGTGCTCCGGCAAGGCCTCAATCCGTTCTTGACTGAAGATGTCCCCGTAGTCCTTATACTCAGGGAGTAGCTTGACAGTAATGTCAGCACCTTCCTCATCGGAGAATTGTACAATTCCCAACAGGTACACATTACTAGGGTCTTCAGCTAGCAACTCTTCATCGGTCATGAACACTAACCGCCCCTGCTCTGCCAGGCAATTAGCCTTGCAGAAATCTGAGCGCCAGGTTAGTGATCCTGTCTTCCAATCTATGTCGGGATTATGGTCCTTCAACCAAGACATAGGTAGGTACCCGTCCACCTTGGTGTCGGGCATGTCCGCGACTTCAAACCGCATTTCGTTATGGTGGTCGCCTATTCTCATGTCCAATGATTTGGTATAGTGCAGACCTGACCCCGGAATGTGATTACCGCTTGCGTCGCTTATCGGCACATGTACCTTTCGTCGTACACATGGTGCCTGCGTTTGTTTAACCCATCGGCTACTAAGCACTGGCCCAGTAGCTCCACTGTCGAGTAGCAGGAGCGCCTCAGCGCTTACCTGTCTAGCTCCAATCTTCCAGTCTAGCCTTACCCTCAGGTGGATAGACTTGGTATGGCGAGGCAAGTTATCACGCTTCTGCCTCTTCACTTGTCTTAGGGACTTAGTCATCTTGGCTTACTAATTCTGATCTCTTGCCTTTCGACACAAGAGCGGCCACAACGGGTCGGTAAACGTTAAGGGATTGGGAATCGTTTTATCAATAGCTAGGGTGTTTACTATCACGCCAGCATGATTTCGGGTACTAAACCCTCCTCAGGTAAACTTGATCATAGTATCATTTATTCAATCAAGTCCAGCCTGAACTAATCCCGCTTGTACTAAACATAACAAATTTTCCCGAGGTGGGTAGAAGTCCGCTGTTGGACCGGTTCCAAGCGAAGCAACCTTGCTTCCCCAATGTCGAGCGTCTCCGCGAGCGAGATCTCTCCCAGCCTCAACCGAAAATAATACCCTATGACTTGTCCGTCCCAGTAAAGAAATCCTGAAAGAAATACAAATAACTAGAACAAAGGAAATAACCTGAAAACCCACAAAGGAGAGATCACCCTGTCCACCGCATACGGCCTTCAACATCTATCTGCCCACACCACCTGGGTGTAGTCAGCATCAGGGTCGTTCATGCAGTAGAGGGGTACTTACCCATCCCAGAAGCCACTTCCGGGGCTCCTTTTCATCCATCCCGCAGGGGTCTATGGATACAGGTTATTAAGGTTCTACCTTACACAGAATGGGGTCTTACCTATTCTGAGCCGTCAGTATCAACCTCCATAATCTGAGGTGATGCCTGTCGGACTTCAAGTATCTTTGACGAGGTAGCCGGAGGTGGCGCTTCAATGCGCTTTAGTCGCTTGTCCGTACCTGAGGGCTCGCTTACCGGGGCTGACCGTTTCAACCCACGAGCCTGTTTGGACGAACTAACGACTGGGGACGTCGCGGTGCACTTTCTCCAAAAGTGACCCGTTTGTCCACACTTGGTGCACTGGTTGTGCTTTCTCCGACGTTCGGTCAAAGTCGACGGGATTTCCTTATGCGCCAGGGCATACTCAGAAGTCCCCGGCTTTGCCTGTTTCCCCGCATTGAAATTAGTAGGTTTGGCAGACCGCTGGTTCTGTCTGCCCGAACCTTTATCCTTCTTTTTAAACCTTCCGGAAGTTGAGGACCTATCCTCCTTCTTGTCCGTTGGTTGAGACCGTTGGACAGGGTGGATAACTCGGTTGCTGAACCGGGTGTTGTCTTCCAGTGTGTGTCCAACCTTCCGAAGAAGATCAAGGTAGTCGTTCAAGTCGGTGGGATGGGGCTCCTTCAGTGCCCACGCGTTCCTCACTTCTTGAGTAATGCCCGACCGTACCTTATCTCGTACCTGCACAGGGTCTGTATAGCTAAGCTTATACATATAGTCAATTATCTTGTCCAGGTACTCATCGATGTGATGTGGCTTCATCACTAGGTCTCGCCACTCAAGGAGGGATCGGTCTCGTTCCGCTTGGTCACCGCCGAAACTCCGTTCAAGCCGTTCCCGGAATCCTTTCCACGTTCTTAACGGGTTACTGTTATTAACTGGAACTCCGGTACGCTTGGCTGCCTCCTTATTGATGTGGGAGTGCAGCCCAAGATACCATGTTCGGGCAGTATCTTCTAGAAGGGGGATCACCAGGTTTACCTTGTCCATATCGGTCAACCTGCACCCAGCAAAGTACTCGAACTTAACCTCTACCAGCGTCAAGAAGCTGGCGAGTTCGGTGACCTTTCCCTTAAACGCCGGAATGCCGCTCAGCTTTTCCGGCTTCTTCTGCCGTTGTCTAGATGATGGTCGTGCAGCCGCCCTGGTCCGTAGTTCCCTTGACAGCTTCTTAGCACGGCGGTCCCACCGTCGTTTCTTCTCGTCGCTCCAGTCATCCTTGCGAGCGCCGAGAAAAGGGGTCAAGTCGGGGAGAGAATCGGCATCATCATCATCCGAGCTATCATGGTCAGAGTCCCCAGGATCTCCACCTGCTCCCGTAGTACCACCGACAGGTGGTCCATTTCCACCTCCACTACCCCCGGTATTTCCACCTGGGGTCTCGCGGGGTCTATCATACCCATCAAACCTTTCCTCCTGGCCATCCTGATTCCCATCCTCGGGGGGGTTAGCCCCTGATGGTACTGATGCCGGTGGTGGAACAGGTCGTTGCCCACTCTCAGGAGTTGGGTTCGGAGCCGCCTGAGTCATCGCCAGAAACGACTGAAGCTCTGGACAACTCAAAGGTTGCATTGGGGGCCCCGCGTGTCTCCATGACCCACAGTACCCACATGTTGGTCGTCCGTCTCCCTCCTTCTGTCTTCTTCGGTGCCTTACCGGGGTCCGTGGTCCCTTCCTGCACCCGTACGTGTGGTAATGAATCCACCCCATACGGGTTTCTTCCGATTTGCAGCCCGACAGACAGTACTCGTCTTGGCTGTCCGACTCACCACTAGTGATCGTGGGGAGGATGGAGGGAAGAGTTGGTTTTGAGGGGGCAGAAGGAATCACGGGTGCCCAAGGAACGGAACGAGCGGGTGTCCCAGGTCCGGGGATCGGAGTCCCTCGTGATGGAGCCATGGGTGCTCGCTCTTCCTGGCGCCTGACCTGTTCAAAGAATCCAGGTGAAGCCGCACGCAGCGGTCGGTACCCTGGGGTAGCCGATACTGTTGGCGGGAAAGCTGCGACAGGGAAGGTATCAGGAGGGGGCAATGAAACTGGTAAAGGTGTGGGTCTTGGGGCAGCAATAGGAGGTACGGGAGTTGCAACCGACGGTGTTGCAGGGGGGTTAATGGGAGCGGGGGTCGGCCGAGGAGTAGGGTCAGGTGTATCTGGTGCTGTGATACCCTTTGGCTTGGACGTCCTTTTCTTAACCCGACGCCCATCGGTTGGTCCAATCGCCGGACTTCCTGAACGACTGCGGGCGATCGAGGAGGGGACAGACAGCGAGCCTGTTGATGCTCTTGTGAAGGACGAGGTATAACTGTATCCTTCCCCCTTGAGGCTTTCCAACATCCGTATGCCCACGGGGCTTAGGTACGCCCTCCACTGTTCATCCCGGGCTCTCATAGCCAGTTCCATCCCGAAGTTCTCCAGCTTCGTGTGGACAAGTGGGAGTGGGGGCGCCGCCTCTATCATCAGTACGTCATTCTCAGCATCAATACTATAACCTCCCGCGAAGGCCCTTTCCAGCGCTGCCATACGATCCTTCAATGCCTTCTGGTCTCTTAACATTCGCAGGTATGCCTCCTGCTGTACCTTCATCCATTCCACCGCTGCCGTAGTAATCTGTTTACGGAACACCTGCTGCTGCTGGGCATTCCAGTTCTTCAGTTCCCGCTTCGCATCCTCAATCGACTTGGATACCTCCCGGACGATGTAAGGTTCGACGAACTCGCGGGAGAACTCGCTAAAGGGTACTCCTTGCGGTGGAGGAGGGAGCATGTTGTGGACGAGGGCGGCGTCTTGGAAGAACGAAAGCGCCGCAGCGCGAGGGTCTGTAATCATAAGATCAACACATTCATCAGGTAGTTGAATAGGGGCGGCCTCCAGGAGCAATTGGTGACCGTCCCATTCAATACCGCGGACGTCCGCGAACACCGAAGCACGAAATGTGTTGGCGGAGTTCTCGTCAAGGTCAAGGTCTGAATCCGAGTTGGATTCCATTCTAGGTCGACGTTCGATACTAGCCATTGCGCTTTCCACCCTGGGCTACTTGTTCGAGACAAGGTTACCAGTATTCACGCAAGGTCAGTGCCGAAGGTCGAAAAACAATTAATCAGGAGAGGAGTTAAGCGAGGAGCTCGCTTAACGATATACTGTAACGGGGGCACCCCTAGGAAGATGGATCCCAAGGTTGCGACCGCACCAAACAACTTCAAACTTATCGCCAAAAGTTCACACAGATGTAAGAGTAAAGTAGACGGTAAAACTTAATATCGTTAAGCCTGACGCTTCACTCAATTAAGGTCTCGAGAGGATTGATTGTTGGAGTAGGAGAGTTCTCGCATAGACTTTCAGGTAGTTTTATCTTATGCCAGAAACTCCCCCATCAGTTTACTCCAACTATTCGAGCACACCCTTCTCCGCTAAGGGCGGTCCGACACGTCTCCTGACACCCCCTTCGGGCATGTATGTGTCGACCCGCTCTAGTCGGCGTTCACCATATGTGCATATCGTTTCTGCGGCGCATTTCCATTCTGCCCGCCGGAGTGAAAACCTCTGCGCATCGGGGACTTGCCAGTGGCTAACTGTCAAGACCCCTTGCTGAACTAGACTATCTATGACACCCTTCCCATGCGCGTTGATTTCTTCTTGACGCCGGAAGCTACCGTGAGCGGTTTATCTATCTACTATTTACGAGTCTCGGGCTTCCGGTGTCTTCCGCAGGGTACGGTGGTCCAGGAGTGATCCAATGGGCGCTACCCACGACCACTACCTCGGATACACCTTACCTGTGGTAGCAATCATGCTTTTAGTGTCTCTGTACTTCCCTTTCAGAGCCTATGGCGTTGGGGACATCTTTGGGCGTGGTAGGTGTAAACTTTCCCAGTCGTCCCGGCACCACCCGGGACTACCTTAGGGACCCCCACAGTTAACTCCTGTTAACTCCGTCAGTTTTGGTCCGTTTTACTCCGAACAACTTGGAGGCGGTACACCACCTTCCACCCTATGCCCCGTTATATATCCTGCGAACAGCGTATGGTCGACCGGGCAGCAGCGACGTATACGGTGTTGCAAGCAGGTCCGCAAAGATGCCTCTTTGCTAGACTGCACACAACTACACAACCGTTTGCCCATGACGTCCGGTCCTCAAGGCGGGGCCGGAGGGGTATGATAGGAATAATGTCTCCAATGTTCAGCTTCTTCGGAGCTGCATAGCTCGTCCAATAGCATCTCCCGGAATTGCAGATTCCAGTATTATGCATGGCTTCACATGACAACCATTCCGGCCAATTTTCCCAAACTCCCTGAGGGACTTCACATTGAAAGGTAGGGTAACTCAGGACTTTGGGCAGAGTAACCCAAGCCTCATAGCAGGGTAACCTAGTCCTGAGGGTAGGGTAACCTTGTCTGATGTACAAGAAGATTCTCCCCAGTTACTCGGTCTATTCCGCCGCCGGAGATCGACAGTTCTGACCTTTCTCCAGTTACCCCGCCTAGCTGAGTAATTGCCCCTTCAGAGGTCCCTAAGTACACTGATACCGCTCCCGGGTGTACCCAGGTACCTAGGTACCTGACCAGACTTCTGTTCCTTCTCAGAGCCCGGGCCATTGGGTCCCCGTAGGTCAAGTACTTACTTGCCTGGCGGTTCCTACCAGTTTGCCTCTGGGCTACCTGTATGGGTGTAGGTTCCGGCTACCATAGCCCCTGTATGCTGGGTTGTTACACCCGCCTTTGCTTAGTTTGACCTTCATTCCCGATTTCCGTAGTGCTTTCATAATTTTATTGACATCCTTTCAGTGTTGTTCTATACTCTTAGAATTTATGAGTACATTGTCTAGGTAGACGATGCAACCGACATCCAGGTATCGGCCCAATACTCAGTTGGTCCATTGCTGCAAAGTGGCCGGCACATTGGTTAGTCCAAATGGCATGACCAGATACTTGAACACCCCATATTATGTAGTGAATGTTGTTTTCCATTCCTCTCCTGGTTTGATTCTAATATTGTGGTATGGTTCTTTGATCTTGAGCTTGGTGAAGTACTTTACTGATCCTAGTTGATCTAGGGCCATGGATATTAATAGTAGTAGGTACTGATGTTTCTTGGTTATCTTGTTAAGAGCTCTGAAATTTACATAAAGTTTTAATTTTCCATCCTTCTTTGGTATGAATAGGATCCGTGATCCTCCCTCTACGAAGAACTCTCTACTTCTTCCTCGTTGCAGGTTCTGTATAATGTAAGTCTTCAGTTCCTGTAGTTCTTTTTCTCCGACTAGGCAGATCCTCTTTGTCGGATATTCTGTGTTTTTTTTGCATTTTCTTTCCAAGTCTTCCGCTCTCCAGTATGGTGGGACCATTGTTATGTCTTTTTCCTGGAACAGTTCCACATGTCGGTGGTATTCGTTTGGGACCATTTGGTTCCCTGGTTTGTTTCCCTTGCCGTTTTTGTACTAGCTTGCTAACTCCAGACTTACATTGAGTCTGGTCCATATGGCCAGGTCTTAGTTCTATTGTAGTTTGTGAATTCCCATATATTCTCCTCATTGGTAGAACTTTCTGAATGCCGATGGCATTATTTCACATATTTCAATCTCCTTTCCTGGTTTCTGCTCTCCATCTGTTGGTTGCTTTGTACTTCCAAATCCTTTCATATCTTGTGTAGTTTCGTCGAGAGTTCTTACTTCTTGGAGGTCTCCTTCACTTATCTTTTTGATAATTAGTTGGGTGATGCTAAGGCATGTTGTCACTTGGAAATCCTTTTCACTTAGGCTGGCCAAGACTACTTTTCCTTCACCTGTATAGTTAGCATCTATTACCCCCACATTAGTTATGAGCCCATGTTTGACTGCTAGACTACTTCATAGAGCAATCCACCTATAGGTGCCTGACGGTAGCCCAATGGCTATCCCTGTAGCGATCGTCATCTGCCCTCTTGCAGGTATCATCTGTTATTTATTAGCATACAGGACATGTCCTGCTGTCCTTTCCGAACCTCTGGCAGGAATTATTACTTCTCTGGTCAACTTAGTGACTGGGATGCATTGATCTGTTTGGCCTCTTTGGGCACCTGGTTCTTTCAAGGCCTGGAGTTTGGAAAACCTTGTGATTAAGTTCTCTTTCACGGCTTTCGCTTCAGGGGCGGTATACACCACCAGTGAACTGTGTAGACACTCTGTCGCTCATCATTCATTCGCAAAAGTGATTTTGTTGTTTCCCACTCTATTGTGAGCTGTGTTGTCTCAGCCATGGCATTTCCAAGACTGCTTCATGGCCCTGCAGGTTGGCTCCGTGAAAGGTTGCTAGTTCCCTATAGCTACCAATATCTATAGGTACTCATGCCTTTTGTGTAATCAGTCCCATGATGCTTTTTGTTCTGTCTGCTAGGTGTATGTCTCTTACTTTCTTTGCCTGAATGGTAATGAGACCATGTTTGTCGCATGTTTCTTTATTGATGAAGTTTTCTGTTGCCTCTGAGTCGATCATTGCATGTATTGTAACCACTTCATCTTTCCCATATAATAGTGTTTTACCTATGATGTGATCTCCTTCACGTTCTAGTGGTTCTGCCTCTAGTGTTGTCTAGTAATTGGCCAGGGTGATAGGTTTCAGCTACGGTCTATCCCTCAGACTATCTATTGCTGGTGACAGTGGTGTTGTTCTCTCTCTTCATCCTCCTGGTCGACATTTATCTGGCATAACTTGGTTGGAGCTGGAGTTTGCCTTCCTGGTGTAACGGGGGCACCCCTAGGAAGGTGGATCCCAAGGTTGCGACAGCACCGAACAACTTCAAACTTATCGCTAAAAGTTCACACAGATGTAAGAGTAAAGTAAACGGTGAAACTTAATATCGTTAAGCCTGACACTTCACTCAATTAAGGTCTCGAGAGGATTGATTGTTGGAGTAGGAGAGTTCTCGCATAGACTTTCAGGTAGTTTTATCTTATGCCAGAAACTCTCCCATCAGTTTACTCCAACAATTTGAGTAAACCCTTATCCGCTAAGGGTGGTCCGACACGTCTCCTGGCACACCCTTCGGGCATGCATGTGCCGACACCCTCTAGTCGGCATTCACCTTATGCGGTTATCGTTTCTGCGGTGCATTTCCATTTTGCCCGCCAGGGTGAAAACCTCTGCGCATCGGTGTCTTGCCAGTAGCTAACAGTCCAGGCACCTCATGAACTAGACTATCTATGACACCCTTCCCATATGCATTGATCTCTACTTGACTCCGGAGGCTACCATGAGCGGTTTATCTAGTTACTCTTTACGGGTCGCAGGCTTCCGGTGTCTTCGGCAGGGCACGATAGTCCGGTAGTTATCCAATGGGCGCTACCCATGACCACTACCTCGGATCTACCTTACCTGTGGTAGGAATCATGCTTTTAGTGTCTCTGCACTTCCCTTTCAGAGCCTATCGCGTTGGGAGCACTTTTGGGCCTGGTAGGTGTAAAACTCCCCCAGTCACCCCGGCACCACCCGGGACTACCTTCGGGACCCCCACAGTTAACACCTGTTAACTCCGTCAGTTCTGGTCCGTTTTACTCCGAACAACTTGGAGGAGGTACCCCACCTTCCACCCTATGCCCCCCTATATATCCTGCGAACCGCTTACGGTCGACCAGACGGCAGCGACGTATACGGTGTTGCAAGCATGTCGCCAAAGATTGCTCTTTGCTAGACCGCACACAACTACACAACCGTTTGCCCATGACGTCCGGGCCTCAAGCCGGGGCCGGAGGGGTATGATAGGAATAATGTCTTCAATTTACAGCTTCCTCGAAGCTACGTAGCTCGCCCAATAGCATCCCCCAGAACCCCAGATTCCAGTATCATGCATGGCTTCGCATGACCAACATTCCTGTCAATTTTGTCAAACTCCCCAAGGGACTTCGTATTGAAAGGTACGGTAACTCAGGACTCTGGGCACGGTAACCCAAGACCCAAGGCAGGGTAACGTTGTCCAGCGGACAAGTTAACTTTGCCCTGTTACCCTACCTATCCCATCGCCAGTGATAGACCTTTCTGACCTGTCTTCAGTCACCCGGCCTAGCTGAGCAACTGCCCCTTCATAAGTCACTAGGTATGCTGAGCTGCCAATTCTCTTCATTCTCGGAGCCCGGGCCATCGGGTCTCCATAGGTAAAGTACTTACTTGCCTGCCGGTTCATATCAGTTCGCCTCCTGGCTACCTGTATGGGTACAGGTTCCGTTTGCCATAGTTCATGTATGCTGGGTCGTTACGTCACTCCCCTCTTCTCTACAGTCCATCCCGGACCATTAGCGTCGTCTCTTATTCCCACGACCCGATTCCCCCCAGACCCTGTGGTCCCTGGGCTTGGACGGATATCCTTGGTGGAAATCCCGCATGGCCTGCAAGCTGGTCCCTTCCAGCATCTCATTGGGCTCCCATGAGTTCTCCTCAGTCCTGTAGCCGTCCCATGAAAGCAGGTACTGGACAAAGCGTGACGGAAACTGCCCCTTCGCTCCTCCGTACTATCGGCTGTTCACAACAGCTTCAATAACGTAACTGGGCTCGTTGTCTATAAGTTCCGGGGTAGGGGCTTCTTTTACCCTACCTGCTTCCGGATCCTCATGATAGAGTTCGAGTAACATGACATTGAAAACCGGGTAGATGCTCCATCTAGTGGGCAATTGGAGTTCATAAGCTCAGTTACCCACCCGCCGTTTGACCACGAAAGGCGCAAACATCCGGTGGTCTAGCTTCTTGATTGGACGCTTCGTGCGGATGTTCTTTCGGTTCCACATCACGCGGTCCGCTTTCTTTGCCCACCTAGCAGCCACATCCTCCACGGTGACGTAGTCCGGTGATGGCAACCTTTTCTGGTCATGTCATTTCCGTTGCCTTGCCTGTGCCCGTTGGATCGTTTCTCGAATCTCTGCCCAGGTTCCTTCCCATTCCTTAACCAAGAGCTCACTACTCGGGTGTATTCCTTGGGTATCGGACACGATACCCGACCAGTTTGTCCTTGGGTTAAACCCACAGTTGATCTCAAAAGGTGACAACCTGGTGGATTCTGATGTCCAGGTGTTGTACGCATACTCCGCAAGGGGTAACAGCCAAACCCAATCATCTGGTTGGTAGGAACAGTAACTATGCAAGTACTGCTCCAGTGTTTGATTAACCCTCTCGGTCTGCCCATCAGTCTCAGGGTGGAATGCAGTCGAAACGTTTAGTTTCACTTGCAACAAGTCCATTATACTCATCCAGAACTTGGATGTGAATCGGCTATCTCGGTCGGATATGATTGACTCGGAGAGTCCATGAAGGCACCAGACTTCCTTCAGGAATATCAAGGCAAGCTCCTTGATAGGTACCTCAGTGGTCAGGGGTATGAAAGGGCCATTTTCGAGAATCGGTCTACTAGGACCCAGATCTTGGTATACCCTTCGGACTCTGGCGGCGCTACAATGAAATCCATTGAAATTGCAGTCCATGGCCGCATAGGAACATCAATAGGTTCCCGCAGCCCGAACCTCTTGTGCCTGATGGATTTATTTCTTTGGCACGCATCACATGTTCGCACGTAGTCAGTGATGTGCTCATTCATCTTAGGCCAATAGAAGTTAGCCCTAACCCTGCCAATGGTCTTGTAAGTCCCAAAGTGTCCCACGATTCGGGAATCATGTTCTCCCTTCATGATTGTCTGCTTGAGATTCTGACCCTTGGGAACATACCACCCGTTCTTGTACAGGAGTAAGCCCTTTTCC
>PYWC01000136.1:127218-171812 GCA_003182015.1 Tuber magnatum
TCAAGATATAGAAATGTCTGGGATACAATATGAAGGTAAATTAAGATATCCTAAGATATAGTACATATTTAGATAATTATGATAGAAGAAAATAGTTTGCTGATGATATTTTGTATGAAATAGGACATGAAATATTGAATCTTACAGAAAGTAGGATAGCTAGTCAAAGAACAGTAAAAGGTCCTATTTCAGGGAATCCGGTATCTCGTCAAACTTTATGGAGAAGACAAAAGAGGTTGGAGAACGCTAGTTTAAAATCAGAGATTGAAAATAATTTACAATCAGGTATGAATTGATAGTTGTTAGAAAGAACTTCAAACTGAGTTATTACTAACATCTAAGTAAAGATAGTCATAGAACTAGAAAAACAGACAACTGACTCTGAAGATGCAGAATACAATCTTCCTCTTCTGATAAAGCAAGCAATAAAAGACTGGCCAAGAATGGCCCATATACAGTATGATTGGGTTAAAATAGTGATACTATCTAATGGTAAGTAATAATAATATAATGGGGCATATTTGACAAAGAATAAAGCAAAGAAAAAACTAATATAATATCTATCAGCAATTCATGATTTGCGAAAGTTTTTGAAGTCCAAGAAATGTAATCTGAAAGGACAGGATCAGGAATATCATTATCAAGTTTTAGAGTTTATGAAATTCCAAAGACTTGGACTTACAAAGTTGACATGGCGCATGACCAGAATGGAGGCAGTAAAGCTGGTTGCAGCTACAGCTGGAAGAGGACATCGAGTAGTATTACGGATCTTGAAGGAGGAGCGCAAGTGGATTCAATCATGAGCAATTAAGAAACATAAGAAGCAGATCCCAGAAACTGCTTTAATGCACTTACGAGAAGAAGAAACCATGTTGGCAGTGCGACAGTTTTTAGCTTCTAGTGGAGATTCAATTTCTGCATTTTGCTTGGCAACTGCCATTACATTCTACTGGCGAACAGGAACTGTACCAGGCATAGTTGGTGGAGAGCTGGTATTGGATGAAAATGAAGAACAAACAGATCTACAACAAAGTGATCTGTCAGATACTGAGATTCCTTCCCAGCAGATTATGAGAAAGATTTTGACTATGCGTACTGCTACTCACTGGCTGCATCAGCTTGAATACAAGTATAAAGAAGTCAAGAAAGGAGTATACGTTGATGGGCATGAACGGGCTGACATTGTGGATTATCGCCAAAATAAGTTTCTACCAACTCTGGAGTCCTTGAAACCATTTATTGTTCATTGGAAATTAGATATTAATGGCAACTTGCAGATGACTATTCCTGATAATCTACCAGAAGGACAAAAGCCAATAGTTCTGGTAACCAATGATGAGTCAACTTTTGATTCAAATGAAGGAAGAAAATATATTTGGATGAAAGATGGAGAACCTCCTCTGAGAAAGAAGACTCGCGGAAAAGGGATCATGGTGTCTGATTTCATTACACCAGGTGGTCGTCTCCATGCTCCAGAGTCTACACCAATTCCACAGCTTCCAAACTTTGGCCTATCTTCTGATCCAAATACTAGTCTACGCTATAGTCCTTATACTGCTACAATGAAGCTAGAATATGGAGGAGACAAGTGGTGGGATGGAGATGACTTAGTAAACCAGGTGCTGCAAGTTGCAATTCCAATTTTTAAATTGGCATTTCCAGAATATCAGGCTTTATTTCTTTTCAATAATGCAACAAGTCACTCAGCCTTTTCTGTGGATGCTTTGTTAGCAAAGAACATGAATATGCGGCCAGGAGATGCACAACAGAAACTACAACCTGGTATTAACCCAGTCACAATGCAGCCACAAGCAATGATTGATAATAATGGAGTACCAAAAGGTTTGAAAAAGGTGTTAGAAGAACGAGGTCTTTGGAGAAAAGGCTTAAGGCTACAATGTCTGAAGCCAGGAACAACCAAGCATCTGAAGACCTGCTTGGAAGGTGGATCATGCTGTGCATGAGCCATTATAGCAAATCAACAAGACTTCCGAAATCAAAAATGTCACCTTCAGGAAGAAATTGAAAAAGAAAGACAGCTTATCTTATTCTATCACAAATTCCATTGCAAGTTAAATTTTATCAAACATGTTTGGAGTGCCACAAAGCGATATACACGGAATCATTGTAGATATAGTATTAAAACTTTGCGAACTCTAATTCCACAAGCTTTGGAATCGATATCTGAGCAACAGATTTGGAAATACTCAAAGAGAGAAGAACGGATAATGCAGGCATATAGAGAAGGACTTAACTATGGCTCTACAGACTTTACTGCAACTGTGAAGCATCAATACAAAAGTCATAGACGTGTTTCAGAGCATATGGAAAGTTAAGTTCTAGGTTTTTATCTCATTGTATAATATCATATCAAATAATTATATTTCGGATATTATTATGTTGTTCTATTATATATATTGACGATTGATAATAATTTTCAGAAAATACTATAAGGTTGATGAAAGTCTAACTAGAAAAGCCCTAATACTATTTTTAAGAGACTTGTCTTGGCAAATCAGTGTGCAAAGCTACGTAACACCTGTTGTTCAGCCACGTGCACATTTTGGATGGCACGAACCATATAACTTAATACTTTAAATGTTTTATGTTTTATTTTATAGTAATGTTTGATACTTATTATGAGTCAAAGGCATCACTGGATACTTTGAAAGGAACTATGTTATTGCTCATACTAGGGATGAGTAAGAACTTGTATTTAAAGACCCCTGATTTTGCAATAGAAATTGCAGACTTTGACTGACAGTATTCTTAAAATACTAGGTAGAATACCCACTTCTTGATCACCTATTGCACCTTCTTGAAGACACCTTCAGTAAATACAGCTTTCAATACTTGTCAACCAAGTGGGCTACCTATTACTATCCTACATGAAGTGTGATTAGCACCTTAGGTATGAACATGTTATGAAAGAAAATGTCAGGGCAAATATTACAAATAGTAGCGTAGCGAGACTGCAGCATGTGGTGAGAATTGGTAGAAAGGTTGAAAAGTTTTGGTTAGGCTTACTGGTAAGGTAGTGTCATGGCCACCTGATTAGGGTATAATGGGAGTGGGTTTTTGGTTCCATATATGGGGACCAGGTTTGGATGATTTCCAGACAGTGGAAGGGGTTGCCTAGCTGAGGTTCCATGTAATGAAACCTCATGAAAACTGATAGAAGATTGTGGCTGTACATGAGGAAGAGGTTAGGAGTATTGGGATTTGTCAGCAGAGAATTTTCCTGCATTATATTATAAAGATGTGTGCACCTTTACAATTTACTTTCCTTATGCAGTATAGGCTGGTAATTTCCTCCCTACACCTGTACTTAGAAATTACATCTTTGTTTCTCCTTTCCATCACTAAAACCCATGAACCCTACCTCTGAATCTTAAGACCCTGTCTCTGACCTACTCAAGCCTTGATACAAGCATGTCTTATTTGTATACCTGTACCTGTTCCTCATTCCACCTATGACAGTATAACTATGACTATCTGCTTTTGACACTGCACAGACCTTATGTAATGGGGAGGGTCCATGCAGGGTTCAGAGCAGATAGTCTAAGGCATATCATAGTAGGCGAGACAAGGTAGAGGGGCAAGTGTACAAACAAGAAGTATTTGTATCAAGGCTCAAGGAGTTCAAGGACAGGGTCTTGGGGATCAGGGTCACAGTTCCGAGGTTCTGGCAATGTGATGAAGAAACAAAGTTGTAATTCCTAAGTACAGGTGTAGACAGGAAATTACCAGGTTGCATAAGGAAAGTAAATCTAGGAGGGGCATACGCCTTCATATAACCAAGGAAAATCCTCCGCTGACAAATTCCTGACATCTTGAACATCCTCATCCTTTCCTCCTATACAGCTGCAATCTTCTATCAGTTTCTATGAGGTTCCATTATACGAAACCTTGGCTAACCACTCCTGCCTCTCATATTGCAACCATCCTTACTCAGGCCTTCTGGGGATGTGACCAACACCCTAACTCTATTGATCCTGTACCTGGAGGCCATGACATGAGCTCCCCTCTGCTATACCAAAGACCTCTGAGGCACATGCTCATTATTTGTGAAGGGGGCCTGGTTTGTTCAGGTAGTGGCAGTGGAACTCGTCGATTGCAAGTAGCTCATTGACCATCTCCAATAGTTTCCATGTAGCTTTCTCGTATCCCCTCCATTTAATCAGGTATCTCTGCCATCCCTGTACCAGCTCGGTTTCCTCCACCCCCTCCTCTTGCCATTCCTCTGCTCCATCGACTTCAACCAGTGACGGGGGAGGTACAATCTGTCATGGAAGGGGGTTCTCGTCAGTCAGCCCAGGCAAGAAAACATGCAATACATTGTGTATCCTTATCAAGGCAGCGAGATCAAGACGATAGGCATGGGTGCCTATCTAAGCAGTGACAGGGTAGGTGCCAAGATGGTTATCATCCAGCTTCTGCAAGGGTTGGCAGGTTCAGATGTTTCTAGCGTTGAGCCATACCTTGTCTCCTACCCAGAAGTAAGAGGGTGCTAGGCAAGCTCAGTCGGCATACTCTAGGTGACAATCCAGGGCATAGGTAATCTCAGAGCAAAGGTGGCTATAGATGTCCTTCAGGTGCTGTGCAAACACCCCAGCTTCAGATACCTCTTGGGGTCCTTCCCGAGTGTCTAGAAAATCTATCCAGGGGTCACAAGCATGGTTGGTGAAGAATGGGGACTTGCCGGTCGATTCAGAGGTATGGTTGTTGGCTCCGAATTCTGCTATAGGAAGCCACAGGGCCCAATTATCCACTTGATAGTTGATATAGGCTCGTAGGTATTGCTCCATGATACTGTTTAATCTTTTGGTCTGGCTATCTGTCTGCAGATAAAAGGCTCTTGAAAGATTCTAGAATACTTGTAGATGATTACAAACCACCTACCAGAATTCTGAGATAAACTCAGTGCCGCGGTCTGAGGTGATGGTGGCCGGAAGGCCATGGTGTTTCTACACCTGTTTGAGGTACAATTTGGCTAGGATAGGAGCATTGATCATTGTCTGACAGGGAATCTGCTGGCGCATCTTGGGTAACTTATCCACCACGACCAGGACGGCATTGTTGCCATAACACCAGGGTAGGCCAGTAACAAAATCCATGGAGCCATGCTCCTAGGGCTTGTTGGGTACAGGGAGAGGACAAAGTATACTTAAGGAGGCATGGTATGATATGTGGCTCCTTTGGCAAGTGTGACAGTTTTTCATGGAACAACCTATATCTCGACACATGCCAGGCCAGTAGAAATGGTTGGAGATGAATTTGTTGGATTTCGCCCTACCAGGGTGTCCTGTGGCAGAGCAGTCATGAGTCTCTTTGATCAGTGGCAGCCACAAGGCCAGATGGAGGGGGACGTATAGGCGGTCATGGTATAGTAGCCCATTCACCACCCTATGGCACTCTGTGAGGTAGATGAGACCCGAATGTCAGTCACCTTTGTCCAATACCTTCAGGATCTATGTAGTGGTCAGGTTAGCATTATATGCTTCCTGCTAAAGATCTTCCAAGGGAGACACACCTGTGAGGAGCGCGATATTTGCCAATAAGCCCATGGTATGGGGCTTCAATATCGCCTGCATCTGGTGTTCTTATCATTGTTCTTCCTAGTTCCCTGTCAGCCCTTGCATCAGGGTTAATGCATCCACTGATCTATGGAGCTTTTATGGCCAGTATTCGATATCATGGTCAAAGTGGGTAAGGAATTCCGACTACCAGGTTTGTCTACAGTTTGAGAGTCACTTGATAGTGAAGTGCTTCAGGTGGGAATGGCCAGTCAGGATCACAACCTTATGGCCTATAAGGTGGCATCTCCATTCCTCAAAAGTGTGGACTACAGCAATGAGTTCCTGGTCGCAGGTGTCATACTTGCATTCAGCTGGAGTTTGCTTGTATGTAATGACCAAGTATACATGAGCTAGGGCAGATGGAACCTACACCCATGCAGGTAGCCTTGGGGCCGACTGGTAGAAACAGGTGGGCAAGTAAGAGTTTGACCCATGGAGGCCCGAGAGTCCAAGTTCTATTATAAACAGTGAGGCAAATACTCTGGGGAGGTGTTAGTGTACTCAAGGATTGGCAGAGGACGTGTTACCCTGCTTGGCTGGGAAGCTGGGCCAGTAAAAGGGAGGGAAGTCAATCTCTACCATAGGAATGGACAGGGTAATAGGGTAAAGTTATTCTAACCTCCGGAGTAGGTCACCCTACTCAGAGATCACAGTTACCCTAGCTTGAATCTCAGGTTACCCAGTCTAGGAACCTGGGTTGCCATGCCTGGCAATATGAAGTTGCTCAGGGAGTTCAGGGGATATGACCAGAATATTTGTCACAGGAAGCCATGCATAATACAGGAATCTAGGGTTCCGGGAAATGCTATTGGGCGAGCTACTCAGCTCAGAAGAGGCTGTAAATTGGGGACATTATTCCTATCATACCCCTCCGACCCTGCCATGAGGCCTGAATATCATGGGCAAACGGTTGTGTTGTTGTGTGCAGTCTGGCAACAGGGAATCTTGGGAGACCTGCTTGCAAAACTGTATGCATCACTGCCATCTGGTCGATCATTGGATGTTCGCAGGATATATAAGAGGGCATAGGGTGGAAAATGGAGTACCTCCTCCAAGTTTTTTGAAGTAAAATGGACCAAAACTGGGAGAGTTGATGAGAGTTAAGTGTGAGGGTCCCAAAGGTAGTCCCTGGTGGTGCCGGAGTGACCAGGAGAGTTTTACACCTATCAAGCCCAAATCTGTCCCCAACACCATAGGCTCCGTAAAGGAAGTGTAGAGGTACTAAAAGCATGACTCCTACTGCAGATAAGGTGGATCCAGGATAGTGGTCATGGGTAGTGCCCATTGGAGCACTACAAGGCCACCATATCGTGCGGAAGACACTGGAAGTCCGGGAGTCATAAATAGTAGATAGATAAACTGCTCACAGTAGCTTCCAGGGTTATATAGAGATTAATGCATATAGGAAGGGTGTTGTAAATAGTCCAGTTCATCGGGTATCTTGATTGTTAGCCAGTGGCAAGGCACTAATGCTAAGAAGTTTTCACTCCAGTGGGCAAAATAGAGATACACCGCAGAAATAATAGCTGCATCAGCTGAATGCCAACCAGGGATTGTCAACACATGCATGCCTGAAGGGTGTGTCAGAAGACATGTCGGACCACCATTAGTGGAGAAGGGGGTGCTCAAATAGTTGGCGGAAACTGATGAGAGAGTTTCTAGCATAAGATAAAACTACTTGGAAGTCTATGTGAGAACTCTCCTACTCCAACAATCAATCCTCTTGAGATGTTAATTGCATAAAATGTCCAGCTTAACGGTATTAAGTTTTACCGTTTACTTTACTCTTACATTTGTGTGAACCTTTAGCAATAAGTTGAAGTTGTTCAGTGCAGTCGCAACCTTAGAACCCACTGTCCTAGTAGTGCCCTCATTACAAGAGTGAAGAATGAGACTAGGGAATATATGTCCATAAGGAAAGAATTTGCAAATAGTATACATATGAGGGCCTAGTTTTATGGCAGCCATGATGTATAGAGTAGGAAGAATAAACATGCATTGTATGAAACCTTCTATTAGAGCTAAACAGTGGCATTGTAGACCGAGGATTGAGACAGTGGGCAGATGGAAATGAAACCAGGTGGGTAGCATCCAGAAGCCACTAGAGTCCTGGCAGTGGTGGGAGAATGCTACAAGATATCATGATGAGGTTGCTATGCTGGCTGCAGGAGTGTCCAGATTTGACCTACTTTATGGGGATAGAATCAAGATACCGGATTTAATATACACAAAAGTTCACATGCAAGCATTGCAGGCAATTTCTCAGGATAGTGACTAAAAGATAATGTTGATGGAGGTCCGATCTTAGGCAGAGAAATATGGCACCGTGCAAGCCCCAAGTTACTAAGCTGTAAAGCTGTCATCATAAGAAAACGTTCCAGAATGGAGAGTATAGGAAAACTGAGATGTATATATTTGATGTATATAACAAGCATGTAGTCAGATATGTCTATGTAGAAAAAGGAACACAGCTTAGACTAGATACAGTTTGTGGTAGCCCGCACAGTGGGCTCCGACCACACAACACCAGTCACTGCTCTATGGTCTGGTTACAGCCCTGCTCATACCTACAAGTGTGTCCTAAACTAACCAGCACGATAGTATTACTCCATCAAATGTCACGTCTAGAGATTGAGGTGAAATAGTGTTACATATAAGATGAACAGGCATATTGTAATAGGCATGTCACACGATTATCGGCAAAAGGTCATGTGTTCAATCCGAGGGTCCGTTGGAGTATTTGAGGAATAAGTACATATCTACCAATACGACGTCAGTACAAAACCCTTATTTACGCCACCACCGAAGGTTACTGACAGCCAGGTTTTCACTGAGTCTTCAAGAGACGACTCTCGGCTATCCTGACAAGGTTAAATGAGCTAAATTGGTCCGTTGGTTGTAGAGATAAATGCATGCAAAGCCCCTTCATCTGCACTAACAGATGGATGCCAACTGAGGGGAGGTTGGCTACTCCAATAGGAGTCCCCAGCTGCCATGCAGGCAGTAAGACTAAATTTTAAGCCCGTTGGTGGAGGAATGTGGAGGAAAATTCTGACAAGGAGATGACACCCAAGAGACAATTGTTTGCCCACGCCCAGAGGCATAATAAGGTAGAGTCCAATAATAGCCTACCACGTGGAAGATCAACCATGAACACAACAAGGCCTAAATGCCACTAGCACGATAAGATAGAGGCATACCTCCTGCGGGTTGACACAGAGGGAGAAGGAATCTGCCTTCATTGATTGGTCTGTTGTCAGAGCCAATCCCTTCATATTCAGAGATAGAACCAGTAGCCACTTGCCACGATGAAAGGGTTTGAGTGACTATGCTTAGAGTGAACACTGCGAGGAGGGATGGGACACCCTCCCCGCTGTTGGAAGAAATCAGAGTCAAGCGGAGTAAAGGCTTTCTGGGTCTATGAAGTTCGCATAGGGAAAAGTGGAAGGAATAGATAGACTATGAACACCCAGACACAGAATATAAATATCGAGGTGCCTCCCACGCTTTACAGATATTATCAGCAATAGGGAAGAGATCTTATCAATATATTCATTATATGATACACTTCTTATAATACTTCCATCCTGGCATTTCATGTAATCCTTTCTAGCAATCACTCTATCATGTATCGGGCCTTAGTCTAGACTCATGTGTTCTTAGAATCAGCTACCAACTAACAAATAGTATGTGATCAGAATGTGGGCACTGGCCTACATCCCCCTTTCTGAATGGAGGAGACCTAAATCACAATATCATTGTAATGACCCAGCATACAGGAGCTATCGCAGAAGCAACCTACACCCATGCAGGAAGCCCTGGGACAGACTGGTAGGAACAGGAGTCCAAGTAAGAGTTTGACCCACAGAAGTCTGATAGTCCAGGTTCCATTATGAACAGTGAGGCAAACACCCTTGGGAGGTGTTAGCATACTCCAGGATGGCCCAAGGACAAGTTACCCTCCTTCGCTAGGTAACTGGGCCAGTGAAAGGGAGAGAAGTCTATCTCCACCATGGGAATAACCAGGGTAACAGGATAAAGTTACCCTGAGCTCCAGAGGAGGTTACCCTACTCTGGGAGTACAGTTACCCTGCCTTGGAACTCAGGTTACCCTGTCGAGGAACCTGAGTTACCCTACCTGGCAATACAAAGTCACTCAGGGAGTTTGGGAGAAATAAACGGAATGTTTGTCACATAAAGCCTTGCATAATACTAGAATCTAGGGTTCCAGGAGATGCTATTGGGTGCGCTACACAGCTCTGAAAGAGCTGTAAATTGGAGACATTATTCCTATTATACCCCTCTGCCCCCGCCTTGAGGCCCGGATATCATGGGTATACGGTTGTGTAGTCATGTGTAGTCTAGCAAAAGGGAATCTTTGTAGACCTACTTGCAACACCATATACATCACTGCTGTCCAGTCAACCATATGCCATTCTCAGGATATACAAGGGAGCATAGGATGGAAGGTGGAGTACCTCCCCTAAGTTGTTCAGAGTAAAATGGACCTAAACTGACATGGGTAATGGAAGTTAACCATAGGGGTCCCAAAGGTAGTCCTGGGTGGTGCTGGAGCGACCGGGGGAGCTTTATACCTATGATGCCCTCATGCGTCCCCAACGCCATAGGCTCTAGAAGGGAAGTGTAGAGGGACTAAAAGCATTATTCCTACTAGAGGTAAGGTGGATCTGAGATAGAAGTCATGGGTAGCACCAATTGGAGCACTACAGGACTACCATATCTTGTGGAAGACACTGGAAGTCCAAGAGTTGTAAATACTAGATAGATAAACTGCTCACGGTAGCTTCCAGGGTCACGTGGGAAGCAATGCATATGGGAAAGATGTTATAGATAGTCCAGTTCATCAGGTGTCTTGACTGTTAGCTACTGGCAAGGCACCGATGAGAAGAGGTTTTCTTTCCAATGGTCAAAATAGAGACACGCAACAGAAACGATGACCGCATCTGATGAATGCTGACTGGAGTGTGTCAACACATGCATGTCTCGAAGGTGTGCCGAGAGGCATGTCAGACCACCCTTAGTTGAGAAGGGTATGCTCGAATAGTTTGAGTAAACTGATAGGGGAGTTTCTGGCATAAGATAAAATGACTTGAAAATCTATACAAGAACTCCCCTACTTCAACAATCAATTCTCTCGCAACCTTAATTGAGTAAAGTGTCAGGCTCAATGATATTAAGTTTCACCATTTACTTTATTCTTACATTTGTGTGAGCTTTGGTGATAAGTTTAAAGTTGTTCGGTATGGTCGCAACCTTGGGATACATCTTCCTATGGATGTTCCTGTTACAACCATAACAAGGTTCTAGACCTGGAGGATGTAGGGATAGAGCAGACAGCTCACAAGCTCGGTTACAATAGATGGGGTGATAATGAGACACCGTTATGACGCTAGAAAGATGGAAAAGGGTTTGTCTGGAGCCAGGGGCATGGGTGGCATTAGACTTTAGGATGCAAGGTAATGCAGTGGTTCAGAGCTCAATATTTTCAGGATCCAATGCATGTGAGAACCAAAGGTCTAGATACAACCAGGTGACCATGCAATGTCCTGATTAACAATTTGCATTCTATGCATCTTGTGCATCAAATGCACAGGACAAACCAGATACAGGGAGAATTTTTGTTAATCCTACTACCCTCAGACTATGTAGTGAAAGTTTGTACAAATAGTAATGGTAATATTTCAAGAGGCTATTTTGTATGGTAAATCAGGTATGAAACTTCTATTATTATCTCCCAATGATATATTATTCTTATTATTTATTTATTTTTATTATTGTGATTATTATTACTTTGATATACATAAAAGCTAATATAATACAAAAATAAAGGAAATGAACTTCCATATCATCTATATGCTTTACCATATAAAACATCAGCACAGCAGAAATAAGTATCAGCTGTACCTCAACAACAGTGTGAGTTTGAAGTAGGAGAAAATATTCATGCTACAGAACTTGGGCTCCCTATACTATTTCCAGAACCCGAATTAAAGGTTAGAAAAGTAGATAAAAGGGGAGGGGATAGATTAGTACATCTATTGTGAAAGAATTTTGAACCCCATTCTCTATCACTTTACCTAATATGTACTTCAGGACTTTCTCAACTGAGATATTATAATAATAGAGGATAATACACCTATGCATATCCAACACTCTCATAATATCCCATGAAAAAGATTGAGATTGTAAAAGTTAGTCTAGTCAGCAAACTCACCAGACTTAAATCCTCTTGAAATGATATGGACAGAGCTTAAAGATAAGCTCCAAGATCAAATTAGTCCCTGAATGACTGCTCATGAGATCCACCAAGTACTTGAACAGGTAAGTTTCACTTTTCATTCTACTTTTTTTTGATTTTATTTTTATTTTTTAGAAACAATTATATATATCTAGATGTGGAGAAACTACCTGCTGGATTGAGTGAATTGTCATATACAATTAATGCTTTTATGTATTAAAGCCTGCATTATGGATAATGGCAGGAAAATTTTTAATTTTTAGTTTTTGTACTTCATCTTTTCCTTTGATTAAATTTTGTCTTTCTTATAGAATACTGTATCTACCCTACCCATACATAATCCCTAATACCAGTATTTTCCCCTCAAGGTTCCCCTACCCAATTGAGCTAAGCATAAGCCTTATCTGCATGCTAATACAAACCCGGTCGTGTTTAAAAACATCACAACGCGATGAGTATAGCTCATAGATATTTTCCTATTGTGGTATAGTGTGTTTGGATATAATATAGAGCAGGTATATATACAGAGGATGCACGTTCCCTATATTCCTCTTTGACTACACAGCAAAAGTGGGGAAATTCAAACCTTGACTCCAAACTATATTGAGTTCAACCCCTGTTTATATAAATTTATCACAAAGCAAACTTCAGGATCACCTACATTTTCACTCTACCCGATCATGAGCGTCAAGCTACCGGTTCCTGAGAATGATTGATTGACTGGCTTACTCCTCATTATTAGTATAGGTATCATACTGCCGTGCGGCGCAGGAGGAAGGAAGAAAACGTGTTGTATTTTCCTAGGAATCTACAACCGAAACTATGATGTAAAGGAAAATCATGCTCTCTTGTCACCCAATGCCCTAACAACCGTGTGGGTAACATAACCACCAGTATGATTCTATCATACCATCTAACAAGTAGAGCCCTTTATTCTCCTGTTTCCCCCCCCCCCGTCTTGGATATATGTGGGCTAGGGCGAATATTACAAGATAATGTCCCCCCCCCCCGACTGATTGGTTATGCTTGGGGGGTGGTTTTCTTCTCGTTGTGATATATTGGCCCCGACTACCTCGTACAGTACTCCCATCCGAGGAGGTGGCAAGCGAGAATATACATCTAAGAGCGCAAAATGGAAGAGTAAACGTCTTCCCGACTCACAACCACTCCCCCGGCACTGCGCTAACATCCAAAGCGGGAGTCACGAGTATACCGTGGAGCACAGTACAGCAACGTGAATGCCCCCGTGGTTCATGAACTGTCACTCGGCTACCAAGCCAGACGGACTGCCCGTCAGGAATGAATGAATGAATGATAGTCTTAGTGAGTGATGCTTCCTAGCTAGATCCGGAAAGTTTTAGCAACGCATTGTCCCTGGGCACGGGGACGGACGGAAAAGTGAATCCGTCAGCAAGAAAGAAAAAAACGCACCAAAAATTTCAAAATCTGGAAAATATCAATTGGCGCCCAAGTGGAGGGAGTGGAAATTGGGGAGGGTTGGAAGAGATGTTTCTGATAGCACAGCGCAGCGAGTCGGAGATTCCATTCTTCGCTCTGAATCCTAGCCTTTGATTCCGGCGAAATCTCTGCGGTGAGGGTCTGAGCAAAATTCGCGCACAAAATGGTTCACAGCCCCGCAGCGTGTGACCCTCTTCCCCGGCCTAATGTGTCAGTGCCGTTCCTACGGGATATGGCAATCGAACTAAATGCCCGGAACGGGGGAAGGTCTTTTTGAGGGAAAGGATATATTGCCGACTTCCACTCGAGATTTCGTACCGGTAGAGAGACATTCCTTCCTCCTCCATGATCCGGTGCCCCGCCAAGTGGTCACTACTACCGGACTGGAAATTACGTCCGTCCGATATACCATCTCTCCCAGCACAGCGCGCGAGGAGGCGATCTATAGGACTCTGTCCTCGTCCTATCTGACTTAGGACGGCATGGCTGCGAGAACACCGGATAATGTACTGACAATCCTCCCCCTTGGAGATAGGTATTCTTTGATAGTCACACATCATCTGCATCTCTACCGCGCGCTTTAAATTTCTCGTGCTTACTGCAGTTTCTGCACTTCTTTTTTGTTTCAGGCCCTGTACGTACAGTTTCGTGTGGGGTCAGCCTTGGAGTATTCGGCCTGGCGCACGTCTTGTAGAACTAGGACACCAACTACAATTTATCCCGTGCTCGGATACATGGTACGCACTTTCCCACGTCCGCGCAAGCACTGCAGGCCAATCCCTGCGGAGAGGAAGTTCAGCCCCACCAGATAGTGCCCGGCGGACATCCTAGAAATCTTCAATTGCATCTTGCTTCATTTACTATCACTCACCCCCCCTCCTCCACCCCTCCAGTTGCATGTCCCATATCCGTCATCCCATGTTACCCCCTACCACTCTCCATATGCCGGGCACCTAAGTCCAAGAATATCGCGATAAAGGGATAAATTGTAGGTTTGGTGGTAGTGATAGTTGGTCGAGTTCTACAGTATGGTACCCGCCAACTAGTATTCGAGTAAATAAACAAACCCACCACCCCGCGACGATAATAACAACCCCCGAATTCACGATACGGCGCACAGGCGCGCACAAACCATGCAACTACCATAGAAAGCGTATAAGCAAATAAGTGAACAAGCAGCTCCGGCACCCCATCAACCCCCACAATATAGTACGGTATCTAGCGGAAAGCCCTGTAACAGCCCACAGTAGAACCCCACTAATCAGAGCACGATACTACCATGAGCCGATCGCGGGACGTCCCGAAACCCAATCCCATGTGCCCAAAAAAGCAAAGCGATAAAAGAAAAAGTAATACTAAACACCGGATAACTCAAAAAGCAATGTTGCTGATAAGCTAGACATGTGGGATTATTTACACGGGAGTGTAAGTCAAGTTTAAACTAAAAAGACCCAACGACACGGCAATGAAAGTATAGCTGAAGTTGAGCCGCAGTACAGTACGACAACTCTTGCAAGGTGTATAAAAAAGAACAAAAGGAGAAAAGGATAAACACGGAATAGATTTTAGATATTCTTCACGTAACCGCCCCCACATACACATTCCCCCCGTTAAGTCGATCAAGCTCGCTAGCTAGCGATCTAGCTACACTAACAGCCCCAACGCCGAAAGCAAACCCTTCGTACAAACCAAACCAAAACGAGAGCGAACGAAGGAAAACACAAAACCAGCGATCCATCTCCTAATGCAGTACACTCCCCGCCCTCCGTGCAAGCAGCTTCTTCTGTCTCCGCCCGCTAACCGGCCAAGGGTGAACACTCGAGCCAATAGCCTGCAGGGCATCCTTACTCGCCAGATGTTTCGCCTCGAGTTTCGTGGTCGCAATGGCACTGGCGATATCCGTGCCGTTCATATTCACCGTCGCGCACCACTGAATCGCAGCTCCCTGACAGCCGTTATCCTTGAACATGAAGCTGGGCTGCGGGAGCTTGCACTTTGCCGCGTACTCCATTAATCGCGAGGTGTAGACCGAGACGTGTTGTCTGCGTAGCTTCGCTGCACCCGAGTCTGTTGTGGCGGTGGTTTGAAAGATGGGGAATACATGCTGTTGCCGCTGCTGCGCTGCTAAGGAGGATGAGGGGACGGTTGAGATGGGGGAGATGATGGGGGTTGGCGGGAGGTGTGGGTTCGCGGCTATGTAGGTATCGTGGTGGGCTTTGTATGCTTCCGCGTAGGGTCTCAAGAGTTGGCAGAAGGTGCCGCTTACCGTGGGAAAGTCATCGGTTCCTAGTTCGCGTTGGATCGCACCAACATATGCTATGAAGAGGCCGGATAGGATGTGGTCGGATTCGCCGGCCGGGTAGGTTAGCGAGATGTGGTTGTGTAGGCCGAGGCGGCGGCTTAGATGGGCGTAGAAGGCCTTATCCTCGAGGGCTTGCCGGATGTCCTAAAGTGATTTTACCCTATTTAGTGACTGCTCGATATTCGGTATCACGTGACATGGGTGGAGTGGGGGATTCACGTTCAGCACTTTCTTCTTGCTTGTCGGGAACATGGACGCCAGCAGGACTGTGGTTAGCCCTCGAAGGACCGAATCCCCAACCCAGGTCAAGGCTTCAAAGGTATCCCGCTGTTCCGGGCTGCTTGCAAAGGATCGCTCGTGCACGACAGATGCGTACAGGAGTTGCTCCAGTTCCTTGTTGTTGAAGTCGTAGCGTGCGATGGGGGTGTTGAATTGCGGGATGGGAATAGGGGCGTACCAGGGAGCCGGGGCCGACATTGCGAGGGGTGGAAGCGATGTGAGCAGTTCCTTGAAATCAAACGAGTGTGATGGTGCGTGACCTCTATCTTTACCTTTGGTGAAAGCCGTGATGACGGTGTGGTGAGCAGATGATGGTGTTGTCGCTTCACCCGTATCCTACCCTTTCCCGAGGATGAGTGCGGCAGGGCTCGGTGCGGTGGGTTCGGAGGGAAGTTTGAAAGGGTGAGGGAAGCGGTGAGCGAATGGGGGAAAAGGTGGAGGAGGAGGACGAGGAGGCGATGTGCGGAGAGTTGGCCCGATGGAGGGAGCAAGTGAACTGATGGGAAGGTGAGTGCGGGGGGTGGCAGTCGTTCTCCTTCCTTTCTCACGATTCAATTCGAATCCCTTCTCTCTCCCCCCTCCCCTCTCTCTCGCCTGCTGGCTCCTCCGCTCTTCACAAGAACCGTACAGCACGAGATTGTACGGTGCCCTCGTACAATGCAGTATTTGTACTGTACTCGCGGTATTGTGTTCCTCCCCCTTCACCGATTTAGATGGGAAGGAAAGTGATGACAGCTTCTCCCCCCCCCTTTTTATTCTTCACCCCTCACAAAGCACGGTTATATAGTGAGTGAGTGACCCGCACGGAACGGTAACCAACCACACCTTCGCGACACTCCAGTACTCCCGCACATGAATTCGGCTGTCCTTGTGAATAGCCACCTCCTCTTAGGCCTTCAATTCCACACACTTCAGGCCTCTCAAACCCCCCACCTAAGGCATTCACGCCAAAACAAATCCTTGCTTCCGATCGCTTACCGTACTCACTCTGTGATATTCGACAAGTCACTTGCGAGTAGACCCGACCCTACGAGCAGTTTAGCTCCCCTCCCTCCCCTCTCCTCATCTCAACGCTCCTTCATCGCCCCACCACGCACACGCTCACTCGCACACACACACACCGCTCTCCTCCTTTCCCCGACCGGGGGCAAGTGCTCAAGATCTACCGGTGCCCTACCCTATCGCGCTATCTCACCCCGCAGATGCCGAAAAATGTGATGCCTGACCGAATTCAGAAGCACCGTACACAAGAGGCGAAAAAGGGGGGGGGGAGGGGAAAGCAGTCGTCACCATCGGAACGGCAATGGTTGTCATGATAATAAGACAAGCTTAAGTAAGGGCAAAGGGAAAGGGAGAAAAAAGTACTGGTACGAGCATTTGTGCCGGCGAGTATCACGTATGCTTTTTGGCCTGGCTGGTAACGAGTAACTGCCCCTACCGGTACCATCGTTACAGTGCCGTATTGCGGTACGCGACGGCTTGAAAAAGAAAGAAAGAAAGAAATCTGTGCAACAGCGCGTGCTTGAGCCTCGTCTAGATTCCTCTGACTGCGCAAATGTAACATGGGAATCTCGGATAACCAAAAGTTTGTTTGGATTAAGATGAGATTACTCTGACATGAGGGCCACCCCTCACGGCCATCCACTGCACTCGCATCATAATAACTTGGGTGGTTTCGGGATGTGGTATGGCTTGGCTATCCTGAACTCGCCGGATCTCATCAACTGGTATCCACCATATTTTTAACCCACTCCGCAAAGCCCACCGTTTAGAATGGTGTTTGCCTCTGCTCGTAGATACCAACAGTCTTATACCAGTAGGTTTAGTGATCTGCTGCAATACTGTGCTAGTACTGTGCTGTACACAGGCGGAGCGCGGTGTGCTGTAATTCACTGTGCTCGCTGTGATATGGTACCCGTAAGAGATCGGCGGTCGGGTGGGTGAATGCCGGTGCAAGTAGCAAGATTCCAGATTCCCGATCGCTAGTGGTTTTCGGCCACGGGATCCCGGGATGGTGACTAATGCAGCCGATTGCCATACCGGTACAGTACCTATAAATTATCCTACCCATCCGCCCTCTCCAAGTGAAAGACAAAAATACCAAGAAGCTCCTCGGCATAGCTTCAGATCGAATTTCCACTTTCCCATGTCGATTAAGCCTTTACACCCCTGACCCGGCTCCGGGATTTGCAGTCCTACGCACGCAGTCCAATGATGCCCTGTACAATGGCTCGGATATGAGAGGTTAATCCCAGACCCTCGGCGCCAAGGCAAAAAATGCTCCAAGAATTCTGACGACCGATACGGCAGGACATTCGATGTGAGACCCCCGGGCCGTGGTCCGGAAACGGGCGGTGGAGACTGCTGTTCATGCATTTGTCATGTGTCCGAGTACCGGTAAATTTACTACACGTACTCGAGTACTGTACCCCAGTCGGTCGCGGTCCGGCACACCTTAGGCAGCCAACGAAACGTTCCCCTCCAGCCAACCTGCCACACCGGCGATAGTGGAGATCCTAATCAGATCAGCTGAGCAGGCCATGACGAAGGTCAAGTTCAACGCTCGCATCCTTTCCCTCCCACAATATGCAACACCAGCCGCCTAATATCTTTGATACTTTCATCTCTCCCCTCCTGCGGTTGGTGGAATTGGGCCCTTGTATCCCCAGCACCACACGGTAGTCAAAGCCGAGGTACACGAGCATCCTACCTTCAGCCTTGATCATCTGCCCCGTCGCTGGAATCAACAACACCACCCCGCTCCCTCCCCAACCAGCCAACCAGCCCAGGTTGAAATCCATCCACCCTAGAAATCATAAAAGTCCCACTTAGGAAATGATACTTGCACCGCCNCGAGCATTGAAAACTCAATTCTTGAACCTCCCCTGTGTAGGCATCCGTACATCCCCATATCCCCCTTCTTTTCCTAACAACCCCGAAGAATACCCCGCTCCAAAAATACCCGAGTGCAGCATCAAACACCAGGCCACCCCTTCCACGCCCCGCATGCCGCCCGAATGTGTCCTCGAAATTCAGGCCCTACACCTGCCCCCACCACCACCACCACCACTGCCACTGCAACGTAATCACGCGGTCACATGACCATAATACTCCATAACCATTCCCCAAGTCTTTATCAACGACACAGACTCCCTCTCCCGCGTGTTTGGTAGTCTCTTTGGGCCCCCTGGCCTACGTAGTCCCGTATTGTGTTGTGCCGGCTGGGATGTGGCGCGCGTGTTCGGATGAATGAATAAAAGCCAATATAAGAGGAGGCGGGAAAGAACGGAAGGCAGGATATAGCGCGTTACCCTACCACTTTCAGCGAGTGGATTTGGCAGTCCGAATATATGTGTGCGTAGATCGAATGAAGAGTTGTGTTCCCACCTGCTGGTAGGTTGCGTGGGGGCGAATCATGGGATGTCACTCATACCATCCCCCCACCGCTAGCTAGAGTGGTTGGTGGACTGGTGTGATCGGCCGGGGTGGTTGGCCCGCGCGCAAGAATCTGCCGTGAGCCTCCTTCATCGTCAGGGTTTCCTATCGGAAGTGTGAAATCGGGGAATAGGCGAAGGGACGGTATCGTACTCCCCTGTCTCTGGGGTGTGATCGGGGGTTTTATCCAATGTTTGTTTGCACACGATTCCAAGGGCTTGAAATGTGTACTGTGCAAATGCCAAGTGTGTTTCCCCATGTAACGCCCCTATTAGTTAGGGTAAAGGATTGGAAAAAACGGAAACGGGTTTTTTGAAGGTCTCATGTTTAATTCCGGAGCGTTGAGTTCTAGCCTGTTTCCTTCTTTCTTCATGCTGTATCACTCTGCTGAGGCGACACTTGAGCAAAAGGGAAAGGAATTTAATCATTTTTGATTAATATTTTTTTTAAGAATTGTTCGCCTGTCTGTGGGATTCTACCTTTTATCGATCGACATTTCGTGCCTTGATAGGCGACTAGTGCTCATGGTGGAGGAGGCGCTACTTCATGAGTTTGTAAGTTAGGTAATTGCTAACTTGTAGAGATGTTGATTGAGGTAGTGAAGCACTACGCTACGCTATCACCGACCCAGTACCTATTATGCGTTCCGCTTGGAAATTGGATCGGGGAACGAGACAGGCGAGGGAATACCTGGTCTTTCGTAAATATTTGGTGAATTTAGAATGCGTTACCGATACAGCGGCATTGCGTGATGGAACAGGCTTGGCACATGCTTTAAGCCCTCCACGTCATGTTAGGGACTTACCGGTATGATACCCGGCTTTCGTTGTCTAATTCTGGAGTTAATTATGGCGTGAGCAATAAGTTACGGTAGTACCCGGTTTCCGGCTCCTAGTTACTCAACTTATTTTGTTTTCAGGGGAAGGTGGANGGATGATCTGTGGTCTGGGTGTGGCGTATCATACTGTGCGTAGGGGTGATAGGATATGAAGGTGGTTGACGGAGTCTGCGTTTCTTGAGATCGGGTTGGTGTTTCGCTTAGCTCGCTTCTTTTGCGGTGGCGTGACAGAGGCGTGGTGCTGCTGGCTTCCGGATGTTTGCCTATGGAAGCCCAGCCATTGTCACTTAATCATGTTCCTGGTTTCAGTTTCTGCGGTAGCTTCCCGGGTTCAATTTGTAGCACACGAGATATTCACAATGGATGCGTCGAGCAAACCTCTGCCGGGGATCTCTGTGGTAATTCTTGGACATAGCTCATTGGTGGTCATCTACTATATAAAAGTCCTCCCAATACGGACAAACAGAACCAGAATGGTAAAAAAAAAAAAAAAAGCTGAGTGATTGGAGTTTGCTGTGTTGCCCCCTTCAGGAATTCCCAGAAAATTATTATATGCCCAAGTAGCCGAGAATCTAAGGATTAATATTTTACTTCTCACTATCGATGGACCTGGAAATCTCCCGTTATGGGATCACCGGTGTGGAAGCACTTGGGTATTCGGTTTAAGCACCTGGAATTGCGGTTCATGCACATATAAAAAGGTACTCTACCTGTACCTGTTTCGGGAATTTGGGATTCCGGGAGGTTACACAAACTCCGTGACTGGACCGATCCTGATGTGCTTGTTACGGCAGCCAAATATTTCACAGAGCCAGAAATAGCTGTCTTGCAGTGTCGTAAGTAAACCTGAGAGAAGCATCATATTTGAAGTGAGATCCACTGATAATGATTGAATATGTTACCGAACTGTACCAGCACAAAGCGAATCTTAAATTCACATCATATCATAACAGAATACCGCCAGGACGCTAATCCCAAGCATACTCCCCATTATTATACCAACCAAGAAAGAAAAGAAAAAAACATTACACCTCTCTAAACCCCATCTAAATCTTCCCCACCCCTTCCTCCTCCTGGCCCCCAACTAACCAAGCCTTCTCCTACCCCACCAACCACCAACCCAACCTCCAGTCTGGGCAAACGCCTAGACCACGCAGGCCGTGGACGCGCCACTTCCTTCGCCCCAGCTTCAATCAACAACTCCACAATCTCCCTAAACCCATAAGTGTTCGCATACCACAGAGGCGTAAACCCATTAACATCCGTCGCATTCACCTGCACCCCCAGCACCAGCAACATGCGCACCAATTCCACCAACCCCCTCACCGTCGCCGCATGCAAGGGCGTGTGTCCCGAGCCATCCCTAGCCTCCAAGTCCGCACCTGCGGCAATCAACGTGGTGACGGTAGCTTCGAAAGCCGCGCTGTTGTGCGCACGGCTCGACGCGGTCCACCATTCCTTCTCGCGGTCCCACCAGACTTCGTAACCGTGTGCTAGCGCTTCGTGCAGTGGGGTGCGGGATTCGCTGCCGAAATGGTAGTCCATGGACTGGCCGGCGGCGAGACAGTGCGAGACTTGCTTGCTGTAGCCGTGCTTTGAGAACCAGGTTAGGGCGGGAGTGTTGGCGTCGACCGGCTGGAGGGAGAGGGCACGGAGGCTGGGAGCGAAGAGGAGATTAAAGTGTTTGCTTGTTAGGGTGAGGGCTGAGAGGTCTCTTGGGGAGGAGATGTGGTCCGCTATGTCGAGGAGGAGTTCGTTGGGGAGGGCCGGGAGGAACATTGTGCGTCTTCCAAAACTGAATGATTTTTCCTATGCTGGGCCGGCCAGATGGAAATAATGACGGGATAGATATATGCATATGGCGGGGTACCAGATGCCCATTCCATTTGTTATGTACCCTTTCTCTTGCTCTTACCGCCCCTACATACTACGGCATCACCGAACAAAGAAACTATCCCCCGTTGTGGCAAAAATAGTAAAGTGGTGAGGGATAAGCGCAACCCTACGAGCGTTTCCCCGACATTGAGCGCGGAATAAAATCACACCAACCACATGCACACGGAAAAACGTGTACTGCGGCACAATGTACTTTGCGCTTCGAGTATTTGGATTCCAGGGGTTTATTGTTTGACTCTTTGGATGTTCTGTGAGGGCAGTGATGATCTAGGTGATGGGTTATGCAGGATAAAACTCCTGGGTTGGTTTTGAGAACATAGTAGATGTTTATTTCAAGGACTCGGGTGGAATCCGACTCCGTGGGCCCTTGATCTCTTGGATCACTCTCGTTAATGATATGGCGCTCCGTAGGCCGGGTTTTTCAAAACCTACAAAGCGGGAAAAAAAGAGTCAACCATTGTGACGGCGTCATATACCACCCCCCAGGGGTGTTGAGGATTATTATTGAGAGTTTTGGACAAAGAAGAAATTGGTATAGGGGAGGCTATAAGTTAGCGTTTCATTTTTGGTGTTGGTCTTAAAATATAAACCATTGATGGTTGTATTGGTGTGTGCGAGTGCTGGTCTTTGCTGAGCGAGTGGATCGGAATGCCTTTGGATTTGTTCCGTGTCTTCACCGATAGGTCCCTTAGTAGGGCCTTTTGTAAGCGGATGTGATAGGCATGAATTGGATCTTGGGAGGTATGATAGTTAGGATGTTTTGTATCATAATTGTGTTTGGTCAGTCGCGGGGGAGTAGGATGAGTATAAACCGCATAGGGCACGATGTTCTCGAGTGCCTTCTGTCCTTTGGCCTTTGCAGCGTTATCACACGGGTATTAGGCCCTTCGGATTTACAGCTTCCGAGGCAGAATTTCCACAATCGTCCATTGATAGCCATAAAGGTAGATATGATGCCCGATGCAACGCTTCATGGAGGGAGACCGCCCCGTCCGCCCCGGCCAGAGCTGGGTCGAGGCCAATAGGGGAGGGATTAAACACACTTGTTTTATCATATCAGGCATTAATCTATCCACACCACGCCAGGCCCCATCGTAGCTCGTGATTCCGGAGCTAGATTCAGTATTCTAGACAATGGAACAAGATCGCTGCAGCGTAGAAACCGCGTGCTATTACCTAAGGAAAAATCACCTTCATAGCCGGCTTCCTGCTTCTGATATCATCAGGCCTACACTACCCCGAATTTGCTCAACCCAACCTCGTGATTAGGATTCAAGAGCTTGCCAATCCTCATAACCTTTGTTTTGCCAAACCCCAAAATTTCCACTCAGAAAACTGTGGTAGTGTCCCAGGACCGCTCTAATAAATTGCACTTGGAAGGATCAGACCGAGTACCAAAACATGCCTGGAGTCGAGGTCATCATGTAGTAGCAGTAAGCAGAATGTTATTTCGGGAATGTATGTGGAAGCAATGGCTGGGGAAGTTAGCCCAAGTTATTCATTAACAGATGGGTGACTATATTCCTGCTGGTCTCGTTAAATATCGATGCGATCCCGCGAGAAATCACGAGACATCGCGGGAGACGAGAACTCCGCGCAATGACCAATGGCTCGGAGTTGGGGGATGCTTACGGTGCAACGCTGGGTCGGTCAAAGGAGCAGGGTGGTGAGAGAGCAAGACTCGGTGTTGCCACCCTGATGTGGATCTCGCACCCGGAGCGGCCCTTGAAGCCCGATGAACCATGTCGCTCCCTAGCAGTCGAAATAGGGTCGCCGAATCTCAATACCGATGATGCTCCTTCAATAGGGATAGTGCTTGCCTGTTGCCAGGGACTTGTTTCCGTGGAAAAGGAGACTTCCACGATTCGGCTAATCCACTTTACCCTCCAAGAGTACCTCCGGCTCATCCCGAGCTTTTCAGTACTGTACAGTTCACTCAGCGATAGCAGAAGCCTACTTAAGTCACCTGAATTCCCGACGGGTCAAGGCTCTTTCGACCAGTCCTACTCCTGATATCAAAGGCACACTCCTTCTCGAATATTCCTCTCTATATTGGGGAATCCATGCAAAAAGGGGCCTTTCGGACTGCGCGAAATTACTTTCGCTGAAGCTATTTGGCGACTATAATAACCACATGTCTATCAAAACCCTCTTGAAATCTCAGAGGCTGTACCGGCACATCATTTATCCCGATGAGTTTCCCATGTCCAGCAGCCTACACTGTGCATCCGTCTTCAGAATTAATGAGACTGCAGCTGGTTTAGTGGGGGTGGAAGGTTGTGATATCAACCAAAAAGACTGTGGAGGTAATACACCTCTTGCGGGGGCCGCTTGGAATGCGCACGCGGGAGTGGTTAAAACGCTGCCGGGGTGGGAAGACGCCAACCTCAACGAGCCGGACGAGCACGGTAGTACACCACTCTGGCCTGCTGCCCGGAACGGACACGAGGATGGCGGTGAAAATACTATCTGGGCGGGGCAGTGTGAACCCCGACGGACCAGATGAGTACGACAGAACACCACTCCCTTCCGCCGCCTAGAATGGGTACGAGGGAGTGGTTAATATACTACTCGGACGAGGCGACTTCAACCCCGACGAACCAGATAACCGCGGCCGGACGCCGCTCTGGTATGCTGTTTGGGTTGGGCACGACGGAGTTGTGAGAACACTACTCGGACGGGGCGACGTTAACCCCAAAACCAGGTGGGTGCGATAAACACCACCCTTGTGCTCTGCTTGGAGTGAACATGGGGAATGGTTAAAATAATGCTTGGACGAGATAACCTCGACCCCGGCAAAACAGACAGGTACCGCAAATCGCCACTCTCTTATGCCGCTGAGGGTGGGCATGAGAGAGTGGTGAAAATACTGCTCGGACGGGACGACGTCGACCCCAATAAACCAGATAACCATGGATAACACCACTCTTGCGTGCTGCTTGGAGTGGACATGGTGCGGCGGTGGGGGTGCTACTTGGGCGGGGCGACGTCAACCCCTACAAACCAGATAACGCTGGCCGAACACAACTCTGTTGCGCTGCTTCGAATGGGCACGAGGAAGTAGTCGAAATGTTGCTCGGACGGGACGATGTCAACCCCGACGAGCCGGACAGATTAGGATGAACACCGCCCTGGTGGGCTGTTGATGGTGGGCATGCAAGAGCGATAGCGGTACTACGCCCTTGAATCTGCCACCCCCCGCACAGCCTTCTACTACGGATAACCCATGCGCCATTCCCAAAAGGACCACAACAGCTCCCTATACATGTCTGCCACCGCCCTCCTCTCGTTCCCGCCACACCCCCCGCACTTTAAAAAAAAACGCCGCCCTTCAGTAATTGCACTCTTCCCTTTCCTTCCGGAATTAGCCCACCACAGAAACTCGGAATACCCAAGCCTCTATACGGATTTTCTTGCGCAGTCCAGTCAAGGTTCGTCGGTTTCAGTTTGTAATCCAGAGTTCAGCATTGGTAGGACCATTTCTATTATATCGGGATAAGCAGGCGTGGCTTGAAGATTCGGTCAAACTCACTTTTTCTTCGCTGTTTTCCACTGTAAATCCCCTTTGCGCATTTGACTTATCTGTTACATATTTCTTTTTTTTTTTGCACCTCCTTCTCTCTAAAATAATATTATAGACTTGAGGGTTGTTTAGCTATAGAGACAAAAGGGTAAATTGTAAGTACCGGTATTTCTGACACTTGTGAAAAGCAACGTAAAAGATAGCTGTCAACCAAGATATGATGGTCGTTACTTCCCGCAGTAAACATAGTTTAATGAGGACCGTGCTTACGTACCAGTATCCCCGAACTGTGAGTTCGGAGGTGAGGTTGGGAGGAGGTCCAATTTTTAATCTTGCTCATCCACGAAAAATAAACACAGCGAAATTAATTCCCATCACACTTGTACGAGCACCATATAAAACTCGAAGAACTCGCTACACAGCCAAACCTCCCAAATACGCTGCGAAGCTCGCTTCTCCGAGCGGGGCTAGGGGCTCAATAACTACCGCTGTCGTCTCCGCTCATTTTGGTCACTAGAGCGAGACTTAACGTATTATACCTAGTTATGGGTCACCCCCTAGTAATGGGTCAGTTTCGGCCTATATGTAAAAACATCAAAAATCTCAACTACCAACCCAATCTTTCCTTCCAGGACCCAAGATTCCATATAATAGAAGCTATAGACCTAGTCCTTGTACCTGGAAAATATAATGCAAAAATATATAAAGACAAACCTTTGATATCATGAAATCATAGTTTATCACTCTGGTATAAATGCTTGTTGTTGGAGCTTGGGGTTGGGAAAATCCCAAGGATCAATAGCCAGATGTTAGGCTATAGGTCTCAGGTTGATGTAGGAAAAGTATCAGATCAAGGCAGCAAGAATTTAAGGCAGGCTGTTCTGTTCCATCTTGATTATTTTCCTCAAAGATTTCCTTCACAATACAGCAGACCTACAACTTATGAACTTTCAACAGCAAACTTTCCAAATCCGATTTTTGATAGCTCCCAAGAAAGCTGAGTGGGAGGGCATAATTCTGGATGCTTTGCAGCATGGAATTGATCATCTGGAGCTCTCAGTATGCAAAATTGCCAGACTCTTTGGTCTTTCAAACACAACTTTGCAAAACTGCCTTTGTAATATTTCCTACCAGTCAGCACTCTCTTACATGAGTAATGATACCTTAGTCTCCAATACTTGAGACTTGACTTCTTCTTTTGAGTTGGATAGCTAATCACTCAAGGATCCTATCTGTCAACTTGTTCATGAAAGTATGGCACAATGTAGTCACGTAGACTGAGAGTAAAGTAATGAAGTTATAGGTAAGAAGATACAAAGATGATAGCATAAAGAGCTCATTCTCCTGGGTCCTAGTGACCTCTTTTATACTCTTCATACCAACCCTAACCTGGTGACTCATACCCTTGAGTCACCTGCTATAGTCATATGTGCCAATTGTGACACATGTGTGAAACCCAAGACTTGCTATTTGAGTCATGTGTAAGAGTCATAACATCATATGACTTGGAACTGCGAGTCACTCAAGTATAACAACCAATCATAACATACCAATTATTCAAAAGTGTGAGTTGTATGAGATCCCATGATCCCAATATGAGTCATGGTATAAAAGCCTAACTAATCTGCCTTACCAGTAAGGCTAACTAATACTTCCTCTATTCTGTTCCCGAGCCCATCCAAAAACATAACTAATCCTCTAACTCTATCACCGTTTACAACATTAGCTCCTCTCTCCCTCCAGCTTGAGTCCCATCAGGCTTCACTCTACTTCCTTCTCTTTCTTTTCTCTTCGGTAGCCACCTCATATATATAGGTCTGCACCTTGTGATATTGTGCATTTCATTATCCCTCCACCACCCAATCTTCCATGTCCCTTCTGGCATCATGTTCTCAGACCCATCTTGCTTTCTCCTCTTCCTGCCCCCTCTGTGCCTTGTGAAACCCATTGACTCTTTATTTCAACCGGTCAGTTATTTCTTCTTGTCTCCTGATCAGTTTCTTCTATTGGGTTATTATCTCAACCTGGCCCTGAATCATTTCAAATAGGATATCTTTTGGCACAAATAAAACTTTGTGCTCCCTTCTCCCTTCAAGCTCCATCCTTGGAGCTTGTTTCACCACCTCTTTTCTTTGCTGCTAGTGGTAGGGGCAGAACCTGCACATGCAGTTCTGCCAGTCAATTTTGTAATGTTTGGGCCAGGTCAGGGCCTCTAGTTTGTCTCCTTTTCAGGTTTGCTATTGCCAGGAGTTGGCCCACTCCTGGTCACTGTCTGAGTCTCTTGTTTGTATGGCCTTGGTAGGCCGCTATCTGTATCTCTGTTTTGCATTTTCATGTATTGTGCAGGCCTCTTGGCTGCATGCCATCTAAGTCTTTTTGGCACGTTCTTTCCTTTCAGCTTCTTCCTCTTCCACCTCCTTCTGTGCTCTTAGCACATTCTTTTCAAATTCTTGGCAGTCCTCAAGCACTACTCAGCTATTTCCTTCCACCTCAGTGCAGATGGTTGGCTGCTGGTATTTTGTGTGAGTGGCACTGGTAGAAGAGGAGGATGACCTCCTTAGCTTTGGTGTCATTGGTAGTGGAATACCACTCTTTGTTGTGTTTGGGGGAGTAACCGGTCCCCTCAGCATGATATTGAAGTTTACTGTAATGTATGTGAGAATCGATTATTGCTTTGAGTTAGTATTCATCTTCTTTGTCTATTTCAATAGGTGGAGGGGGAAGTGTCCTTTGTAAGAGGATCCTGTTGTCTGAGTAGAGTTCAAGCAGTAAGATGTGGAACATGTTGTGTATTGCTATCTGGGGTAGTAGATTAAGGTTATAAGTGCAACTCCCCATTTTTGCCATGATCTTGAATAGTCCAACTCTCTTTTAGTCCAGTTTCTTCTATGATCTTGTGGTTCTTATATTTTATGGCAATAACCATACCATGTCTCCTGATTGTAGATTCGGATCAGGCCTCCAGTATTGCTTGTAGTTTTCCTTTTGTTTGTGATGTGCCATGACCATCTCTGTTCACAACACTTTATAAAGTAGTGCCATATCATCAGGGTTTATTATCTTGCCTTTAGTCCAATGACCTATGGTCTCATATTCTAGATTCTATCTATATTTAGCATAGAATAGCATATTCGTAATTTTTTCCTATCTTCTATTGTTGTAGGTGTAATGTGTTCAAACTGGGGTCCTATTCATGTGGCAGTACAAAAGGAGAAGATGGCTTCTTGAACAACAAGAAGTGAGTGCTACTTACTAAAGTAGGCTTTGAGAGGGTGTAGTAGGGAATCAAAGAAGTAACTATTCAACTAAGTATATTCAGAATACTGTCAGTCAAAGTCTGCTATTTCTATCATAGAAATCAGTGGTCTTTAAATACAACTTATTGTTTATATCCAGTATGAGTGATATTACAAAACCTTGTGTGTATCAAGTGATACCATATGAAACAATACCAGTATCAAATGATACCATGAAACCAAATATAAAACATTGTACGTATCAAGTGATACTACACAAAACAATACCAGTACCCATACAAGTTACAGTAGGTGAATTCTGCCATGGGCAGCAGTTCATTCCGGTTGTCCTACTGATAGTTACCATATATGCAATGATATTGTTTCAATATCCCATTGACACTTGCAGTTTGTCTATCTATTTGTGGATGGAATGCCATGCTCAACCTCTATTGAATTACTAATTTTTCTGTCGTATCCTTCCACACTTTGGACATGAATAGTGATCCTCTGTCAGTGATCACATCTCTCAGTAGTCTGTGTAGTCCAAAGATTTCTTTCCAAAACGTTAACGCAAACTGCCATGCTGTCATGTCTTTCCTGCATGGGATGAAATAACTCATTTTGGTTAGACAATCCACTACTACAAGGATAGTGTCACAATTGTCTGATGCCAGTAGGTCCATGATGAAATCTATCGATATGGATATCAATGGATTATTGGATGCTTTGTTTGGTTTTAGCAGTTTGTAAGATGCATGTCATACAATATTTGTCCCTACATAAGTGTTATAGTTTTTGACGAATTGTTTGATTGTTTCTTGTATTCCTTGGCAGTACTATTGGCAGTATACTGGATTGGTAGTTTTTGCCATTTCCCCATAACGTACTACTGGTAGGCCATAGTTTCTTTATATTAATTCTATCTGAATTTCCTCATTAGCTGGTATCCATATCTTATCATTCTATAAGAAGTAGTCACTGTCCCATCTGCATAGTCCTAGTGCAACATCTTTCCTTTCCTTATCTCCTTTTTCCAGTGCTTGTCATAGCTATTGTATTCTCCAGTCCTTTCTGCTTATCCCCTTGATTGTGTCATTTTATTGTACCTGATTTTCACTGTTTTAATACCTTCAAAATACTCCCCCATTGAGAGTAGTATTCGTTGTCATTTGGTGATCCTTCCATCTTTGTTATTTTTTAGTACATCTTTCACTTGTCTTGTGAGGGCATCTGGCTTTCCTTCTTTCTTCCCCCATTGATATTTGATCTTGAAGTCATACTAGCTGAGCATTTCCATCTCTCATATTTGGTAGTCATTCAGTTCTTTTGTCATCATAAAGGGTACCAAGTTCTTGTAGTCTGTTAAAACCTTAGTAGAATAGTTGGTATTTGGAATGTAATGTCTCCATTCTTTAAGAGCCTAAACTATTGTGAGCAGCTCTTTGTCATGTACGTCATAGTTGCATTCAGCCAGTACCATTGTCTTGAACCAATATGTGACTAGTCTCTATTTCCCATCCTTGCATTTTTGCAATAGGATTCCAGAGTATGCATACTTCAATGCGTCCATCTCAACCATCATTTTTCTTTCTGTGTCGAAATGCACCAATATTGGTACTGTCGTTATCTTCATTCTTAACTTGTTAAATACCTTGTCTTACTTTCTTTCCCAGTTCCATTTGATGTCTTTCTTGAGGAAGTGATATATCACTTTTACAGTTCAGTGGAATCCCTTGATAAAGCGATAGTAGAAGTTCCAAAAGTCTAGGAAATATTGGATGTCTCCTCAGGTTTTCAGTGCTTCCAACTTCCATATCACCTGGATTTTGACTAGATCCATCTGACCGCCTTCTCAGTTGATAATGAAGCTGAGATATTCTAACTGTTGTTTGTGGAACTTGCATTTCATACATTTGACCTTTATTGCAGATTTCTGTATTACTTCCATGATGTTGTTCATGTCCTTTTAGTGTTGTTCTGTATTTTTAGAATATATGAGTACATCGTCTAGGTAGACAATATAGCATACATCTAGGTCTCTGCTCAACACCATGTTGATCCATTATTGGAATATGGCCAGAGCTTTGGTTAGTCCAAACAGCATTACCAGATATTCTATGTTCCGTATCATGTTGCAAAGGTTGTTTTCCATTCATCCCCTGGTTTTATTCTGATATTGTGGTATGCTTCTTTGATATTGAGCTTGATGAAGTATTTTACTAATTCTAGTCAGTCTAGGCCCTCAGAGATCAGTGGGTGCAGGTATCGATCTTTCTTCATTATCTCACTGAAGGTACGATAGTCTGTATACAGGCTCAATTTTCCACTCTTTTTTTATATGAACAGGATCAGTGATCCTCCCTCTGTGAAAGAGTTTCTGATCCAGCCCTATTGCTAGTTCTGTATAATGTATGTCTTGAGTTCCTGCAGTTCTGTTTCGCCAAGGGGGTAGATCCTTTTCATAGGGAATTCTATATCCTTCTTGAAGTGTTTTCCCAAGTCTTCCCCTTTCTGATATAGTGGTACTTCTGTTGTGTCTTCCTTCTAGAACAGTTCCCAATGCTTCAGATATTCTTTGAGAATTGACTGTCTCTATGGTTTGTCTTCATTGTGTCATTTATGTTGGATTACCAGTTTTGTGCTGATGTTGATTTTGGCCAATGTGGTCCATCTTGGTTCTAGCATAGCTTGAGGATTTCCATATTTTCTCCGCATCTGTAGAACTTTCCATATGCTATTGCTGAGATCTCGCTGATCGCTACTCATTTTGATGGTTTTCGCTCTTCATATAACGACCCAGCATATATGACTTATGGCAGCCGGAACCTACTTGTACACATAAGTCGAACTCGCATAGCGGAATGGGTATGTTACGTGATCATTGGCAAAAGGTCATGTGTTCAATCCCAAGATCTATCAGAGTATTTGGGGAATGAGTTAATTTCTACCAATACGATACTGGCAGAAAACTCTCATTGACGCCACCACTGAAGGTCGCCGAGTGCGTAGTTTTTACTGGGTCTTCAAGAGAGGACTCGCAGCTATCGTGACAAGGTCGAATGAACTGGATTGGTCGGTTGCTTGTGGAGATGAAAGGTATACAAACATCGCTCAGCTGCACCAATGGATGGATGCCAACTGAGGGGAGGTGGGCTACTCTGATAGGAGTCCCTGGCTGCCATGCAGGTCGTGAGATGGAGGTTCAAGTCCATTGGTGGAGGAATGCAGAGGAAAATCCTGACGAGGGGACAACGCCCAAAAGGCGATCGTCCACCCATGCCCAGATAAATAATAAGGTAGAGCCCGATGATGGCCTACTGCATGGAAGGTTAACACCGAGCGCATGATGGCCTAAACACCATTGGAGCGATAAGACAGGAACATGCCCCCTGTGGGTTAATGCAGATGGATAACAAATCTGACTCCATTGATAAGTCCATCATCAGAGCTGATCACTTCGTATATAGCGATCGAACCAGTAGCCGCTTGCCATAGTAAAAGAGTTCGAGTTAGTATGATTAGAGCGAACACTGCAAGGAGAGGGATGGGACACCCTCTCTACCGTTTGAAGAAAATCAGAGTCAAGCGGAGTAAAGGTTTTCAAGGTCTACGAAGTGCACACTGGGAAAAGTAGGAGGAATAGATAGGCCGCAAATACCCAGATGTGGAATATAAATATCAAGGTGCCTCCTACACTTTACAGACATCATCAGCGATGGAGAAGAGATCTTATCAATACACTCGTTATACGATACACTTTTATAATACTTCTATCCTGAGATTTCAAGTAAGCCTTCCTAGCAATCACTTCGTCACGTATCAGGCCTTAGTCCAGACTCACTTGTTCTTAGAGTCGGCTACCGCCCAACACCTACACCCACACAGACAGACATGAGGTGACTGGTAGGAACCAGTAGGCAAGTAAGTACTTGATCCACAGAGATCCAATGGCCTGGGCTCCGACACAAACTGAAATGGCTGACAAGGTACTTAGAGACTTGGCTACATCTAGTAGTGATGTTAGCGTGCTTAGGGACCCCTGAAGGGGCAGTTACTATGCTGGGCTGGATAACTGCAGAAAGGTAAAAACTTCTATCTTCAGTGATAGAATAGACTAGATAACAGAGTAAAGTCACCCTGTCCACCAGACATGGTTACCCTACTCTCAGGGTCAGGTTACCCTGCCATGTGGTTTGGGTTACCCTGTCTAAAGTCCTGAGTTACCCTACCTTTCAATACCAAGTCTCTTGGGGAGTTCTGGAAAAATGACCACAATGTTTGTCACACAAAGCCATACATGATACTGGAATCAGAGGTTCTGGAAGATGCTATTGGGTAAGCTAGGCAGCTCCGAAGAAGCTCTAAATTGGAGACATTATTCCGATCATGCCCCTCCGGCCCCGCCTTGAGGCCTGGACATCATGGGCAAACGGGTCTGTAGTTGTGGGCAGTCTAGCAAAATGGAATCCTTGTAGACCTGCTTGCAACACCATATGCATTGCTGCTATCCAGTCGACCGTAAGCTGTTCGCAGGATATACAAGGGGTCATAGGGTGGAAGGTGGAGTACCTCCTCCAAGTTGTTCGGAGTAAAACGGACCAAAACTGACGGAGTTAATGGGAGTTAACCGTGGAGGTCCTAAAGGTAGTCCCAGGTAGTGCTGGGACGACTGTGAGAGTTTTACACCTACCTAGCCCCAACATGTTCTCAACGCCATAGCTTCTGTAAGGGAAGTTCAGAGACACTAAAAGCATGATTCCTACTGCAGGTAAGGTGGACCCGAGATAGTGCTCATGGGTAGTGCCCATTGGACCACTCCGGGACCACTGTATCCTGCAGAAGACACTGGAAGTCTGAGAATTATAAATAGTAGATAGATAAACCACTCATGGTAGCTTCCAAGGTCACATAGAGATCAATGCATATGGGAAGGGTGTCATGGATAGTCCAGTTCATCTGGTGTCTTGACTGTTAGCCACTGGCAATGCACCAATGTGAAGAAGTTTGCACTCTGGTGGGCAAAATGGAAATGCACCGCAGAAATGATAACTGCATAGAGTGAACGCCAACTATGGTGTGTCGATATATGCATGCCTGTGGGGTGTGCTAGGAGATATGTTGGACCACCCTTAGCAGAGAAGAGTGTACTTTAATAGTTGCAGTAAACTAATGGTGGAGTTTCTGGTATAAGATAAAACTACTTGAAGGTCTATGGAAGAACTCTCCTACCCCCACAATCAATCCTCTTGAGACCTTAATTGAGTAAAGTGTCAGGCTTAACGATATTAAGTTTTACTGTTTAATTTACTCTTACATCTGTGTGAACTTTTGGCGATAAGTTTGAAGTTGTTTGGTGCAGTCGCAACCTTGGGATCTATCTTCCTTGGGGTACCCCTGTTCCACTTTGCTTATTGTTTCATTTGTACTTCTAAATCGCTTCCTTACTTGAGTTGTTTCATCGAGAGTGTCCACTTCTGGAAGCTCATCCTTATTGATTCTCTAAATGATCAGGTATGCACTTCAATCTCCTCTTTCTACCTGGCATTCTTTATCACTTCGTTTTGCTAAGACTATCTTTACTCTACCAGTATAGTTAGCATTAATTACCCCTGCATTGATCATGAGTCGATGCTTGACTGCTATACCACCGTGTGGTGCAATTCACCCATAAGTGCCTGCTGGTAGTCTGATAGCTATTCCTGTGGCTATCGTCATCTGCACTGTGTTAGGTATTGTCTATCATTTATTGGCATATGGGTCATGTCCTACCACTACTGCTTAACCCTTGGTAGGTATCTTTGCCTCATTGGTCAACTTCTTGACTTGGATCCATTGATCCACTGGGCTGCTCGGGACACTTTGTTCATTTGGGGCTTGGAGTTCTGACAACTTCGTGACTAAGTTCTCTTCTAGGGCTTCCACTTTAGGGGTCATGTATACCACTGGTAAACTGTGCAGGCATTCAGTCACATAATATTTATTCAGAATTGTGATCTTATTGTTTTCGTACTCAATTGCGAGACTGTGTTGTCTTAGCCAAGGTATTTCTAGAACTACCTCATGGCTTTGCAGATTGGCCACCAAGAAGGTTAGCACTTCTCTATGGCTACTAATATCTATAAGGACTCATGACTTGTAGGTGATCAGATCTATAATACTTTTCGTTCTATCTGCTACATGTATATCTCTATAACGACACAGCATACATGAGCTATGGCAAACGGAACCTATACCCATACAGGTAGCCAGGAGGCGAACTGATAGGAACCGGCAGGCAAGTAAGTACTTGACCTATGGAGACGCGATGGCCCGGGCTCCGAGAATGAACAGAATTGGCTGGTCAGCGACTTAGGTACCTGGGTACAGACGGGAGCGGTATCAGCGTACTTACGGACTTATGAAGGGGCAGTTGCTCAGCTAGGCCGGGTAACTGAAGACAGGTCAGAAAGGTCTATCACCGGCGACGGGATAGGCAGGGTAACAGGGAAAAGTTAACTTGTCCGCTGGACAAGGTTACCCTACTCTCGGGATCAGGTTACCCTGCCCAGAGTCCTGAGTTACCCTACCTTTCAATACGAAGTCCCGCGGGGAGTTCGGAAAAATTGACTGGAATGTTTGTCACGCGAAGACATGCATGATACTGGAATCTGGGGTTCCGGGGGATGCTATTGGACGGGCTACGTAGCTTCGAGGAAGCTGTAAATTGAAGACATGATTCCTATCATACCACTCCGGCCCCGCCTTGAGGCCCGGACGTCATGGGCAAACGGTTGTGTAGTTGTGCGCAGTCTAGCAAAGCGGAATCTTTGGAGACATGCTTGCAACACCGTATACGTCGCTGCTGTCCGGTCGACTGTAAGCTGTTCGCAGAATATATAAGGGGGCATAGGGTGGAAGGTGGAGTACCTCCTCCAAGTTGTTCGGGGTAAAACGGACCAGAACTGACGGGGTTAACGGGTGTTAACCGTGGGGGTCCCAAAGGTAGTCCCGGGTAGTGCCGGGGTGACTGGGAGAGTTTTACACCTACCAAGCCCGAACGTGCTCCCAACGCTATAGGCTCTGAAAGGGAAGTGCAGAGACACTAAAAGCATGATTCCTACCACAGCTAAGATAGATCCAAGGTAGTGGTCATGGGTAGCGCCCATTGGATCGCTCCCAGACTATCGTTCCCTGCGGAAGACACCGGAAGCCCGCGACCTGGAATGAGTAACCAGATAAACCGCTCACGGTAGCCTCCGGAGTCAGGTAGAGATCAATGCATATGGGAAGGGTGTCCTAGATAGTCTAGTTCATGAGGTGTCTTGACTGTTAGCCACTAGCAAGACACCGATGCGCAGAAGTTTTCACTCTGGTGGGCAGAATGGAAATGCGCCGCAGAAACGATATGCACATATGGTGAACGCCGACGAGGGAGTGTCGGCACATGCATGCCCGAAGGGTGTGCCAGGAGACATGTCGGACCACCCTTAGCGGAGAAGGGTGTACTCAAATATTTGGAGTAAACTGATGGGGGAGTTTCTGGCATAAGATAAAACTACCTGAAAGTCTATGTGAGAACTCTCCTACTCCAACAATCAATCCTCTCGAGACCTTAATTGAGTGAAGCGTCAGGCTTAAGAATATTAAGTTTTACTCTCTACTTTACTCTTACATCTGTGTGAACCTTTGGCGATAATTTTGAAGTTGTTTGGTGCGGTCGCAACATTGGGATCCATCTTCCTAGGGGTGCCCCCGTTACAGTATATTGTTAAGCGAGCTCCTCGCTTAACCCCTCTCCTGATTAATTGTTTCCGACCTTCGGCACTGACCTTGCGGGAATACTGGTACCCTTGGCTAGAACAAGTAGCCCAGGGTGGAAAGCACAATAGCTAGTACCGAACTTCGAACCAGAATAGAATCCAACGCGGATTCAGGCCTTGACCTTGATGAGAACACCGCCAACACGTTTCGCACGTCGGTTTTTGTGGATGTTTGCGGTATCGACTGGGATGGCCACCAGTTGCTCTTGGGGCCGCTCCTATTCAGTTACCTGCTGAATGTCTTGACCTCCTGATTACAGGCCCTCGCGCCGCGGCGCTCTCATTTTTTCAAGACCCTACCCTAGTCTATAACATGCTCCCTCCCCTGCCGCATGGAGTTCCCTTTAGCGAGTTCTCCCGCAAATCCGTCGAACCTTATATCGTCCGAGAAGTAGTCAAGTCGATTGAGGAAGCGAAGCGGGAACTCAAGAACTGGCACAACCAGCAGCAGCAGGTGTTCCGAACACAGATCACTATGGCAGTGGTGGAATGGATGAAGGTGCAGCAGGAGGCATACCTGCGGATGATAAGGGATCAGCAGGCATTGAAGACTCGGATGGCAGGCTTGGAAAAGCCTTTTGAGGGAGGGTATAGTATTGATGCTGAGAATGATGTACTGATGTTGGAGGCCGCGCCCCCACTCCCGCTCGTCCATACCAAGCCTGAGAATTTCGGTATGGAGTTGGCCATGAGAGCCAGAGACGACCAGTGGAGGGCATACTTGAGCCCAATCGGTATACGGATGTTGGAAAGCATGAAAGGTGAGGGTTACAGTTATACCTCCTCCTTCTCAAGAACATCTACAGGCTCCCTGTCGGTCCCCCCCTCAATCGCCCGCAGTAGGTCGGGCAGCCCTACGGTCGGGCCAATGGATGGACGTTGAATAAGAAAAAGGACCTCTAAGCCGAAGGGTATTATTGCACTAGATACGCCTGACCCTACGCCTCGACCGACCCCTGCTCCTATCATCCCTCCAGCAACACCTTCAGTTGCAACTCCTATACCTTCCATCGCCGCCCCAAGACCCACACCTCTACTAGTTTTGTTGCCCGCTCCTGATACCTTCGCTGTCACAGCTTTGCCGCCAGCAGTAGCGGCTATCCCAGGGTACCGGCCGCTGCATGCGGCTCCACCTGGACTTTTTGAACAGGTAAGGCGCCAGGAAGAACGAGCACCCAGGGCTCCATCACGAGGGACTACGATCCCCGGACCTGGGACACCTGCTCGTTCCGTTCCTTGGGTACCCGTGATTCCCTCTGCCCCCTCAAAACCAACTCTTCCCTCCGTCCTCCCCACGATCACTAGCGCTGAGTTGGACAGCCAAGACGAGTACTGTCTGTTGGGCTGCAAATCGGAAGAAACCCGCATGGGGTGGATTCATTACCACACGTACGGGTGCAGGAAGGGACCACGGACCCCAGTAAGGCACCGAAGAAGACAGAAGGAGGGAGACGGATGACCAACATGTGGGTACTGTGGGTCATGGAGACAGGCGGGGCCCCCAATGCAACCCTTGAGCTGACCCGAGCTTCAGTTGTTTCTGGGGGCAACTCAGGCGGCTCTGAACCCAACTCCTGAGAGTGGGCAATGACCTGTTCCACCACCGGCATCAGTACCATCAGGGGCTAACCCCCCCGAGGATGGGAATCAGGATGGCCAGGAGGAAAGGTTTGATGGGTATGATAGACCCCGCGAGACCCCAGGTGGAAATACCGGGGGTAGTGGAGGTGGAAATGGACCACCTGTCGGTGGTACTACGGGAGCAGGTGGAGATCCTGGGGACTCTGACCATGATAGCTCGGATGATGATGATGCCGATTCTCTCCCTGACTTGACCCCTTTTCTCGGCGCTCGCAAGGATGACTGGAGCGACGAGAAGAAACGACGGTGGGACCGCCGTGCTAAGAAGCTGTCAAGGGAACTACGGAGCAGGGCGACTGCACGACCATCATCTAGACAACGGCAGAAGAAGCCGGAAAAGCTGAGCGGCATTCCGGCGTTTAAGGGAAAGGTCACCGAACTCGCCAGCTTCTTGACGCTGGTAGAGGTTAAGTTCGAGTACTTTGCTGGGTGCAGGTTGACCGATATGGACAAGGTAAACCTGGTGATCCCCCTTCTAGAAGATACTGCCCGAACATGGTATCTTGGGCTGCACTCCCACATCAATAAGGAGGCAGCCAAGCGTACCGGAGTTCCAGTTAATAACAGTAACCCGTTAAGAACGTGGAAAGGATTCCGGGAACGGCTTGAACGGAGTTTCGGCGGTGACCAAGCGGAACGAGACCGATCCCTCCTTGAGTGGCGAGACCTAGTGATGAAGCCACATCACATCGATGAGTACCTGGACAAGATAATTGACTATATGTATAAGCTTAGCTATACAGACCCTGTGCAGGTACGAGATAAGGTACGGTCGGGCATTACTCAAGAAGTGAGGAACGCGTGGGCACTGAAGGAGCCCCATCCCACCGACTTGAACGACTACCTTGATCTTCTTCGGAAGGTTGGACACACACTGGAAGACAACACCCGGTTCAGCAACCGAGTTATCCACCCTGTCCAACGGTCTCAACCAACGGACAAGAAGGAGGATAGGTCCTCAACTTCCGGAAGGTTTAAAAAGAAGGATAAAGGTTCGGGCAGACAGAACCAGCGGTCTGCCAAACCTACTAATTTCAATGCGGGGAAACAGGCAAAGCCGGGGACTTCTGAGTATGCCCTGGCGCATAAGGAAATCCCGTCGACTTTGACCGAACGTCGGAGAAAGCACAACCAGTGCACCAAGTGTGGACAAACGGGTCACTTTTGGAGAAAGTGCACCGCGACGTCCCCAGTCGTTAGTTCGTCCAAACAGGCTCGTGGGTTGAAACGGTCAGCCCCGGTAAGCGAGCCCTCAGGTACGGACAAGCGACTAAAGCGCATTGAAGCGCCACCTCCGGCTACCTCGTCAAAGATACTTGAAGTCCGACAGGCATCACCTCAGATTATGGAGGTTGATACTGACGGCTCAGAATAGGTAAGACCCCATTCTGTGTAAGGTATAACCTTAATAACCTGTATCCATAGACCCCTGCGGGATGGATGAAAAGGAGCCCCGGAAGTGGCTTCTGGGATGGGTAAGTACCCCTCTACTGCATGAACGACCCTGATGCTGACTACACCCAGGTGGTGTGGGCAGATAGATGTTGAAGGCCGTGTGCGGTGGACAGGGTGATCTCTCCTTTGTGGGTTTTCAGGTTATTTCCTTTGTTCTAGTTATTTGTATTTCTTTCAGGATTTCTTTACTGGGACGGACAAGTCATAGGATATTATTTTCGGTTGAGGCTGGGAGAGATCTCGCTCGCGGAGACGCTCGACATTGGGGAAGCAAGGTTGCTTCGCTTGGAACCGGTCCAACAGCGGACTTCTACCCACCTCGGGAAAATTTGTTATGTACAAGCGGGATTAGTTCAGGCTGGACTTGATTGAATAAATAATGCTGTGATCAAGTTTACCTGAGGAGGGTTTAGTACCCGAAATCATGCTGGCGTGATAGTAAACACCCTAGCTATTGATAAAACGATTCCCAATCCCTTAACGTTTACCGACCCGTTGTGGCCGCTCTTGTGTCGAAAGGCAAGAGATCAGAATTAGTAAGCCAAGATGACTAAGTCCCTAAGACAAGTGAAGAGGCAGAAGCGTGATAACTTGCCTCGCCATACCAAGTCTATCCACCTGAGGGTAAGGCTAGACTGGAAGATTGGAGCTAGACAGGTAAGCGCTGAGGCGCTCCTGCTACTCGACAGTGGAGCTACTGGGCCAGTGCTTAGTAGCCGATGGGTTAAACAAACGCAGGCACCATGTGTACGACGAAAGGTACATGTGCCGATAAGCGACGCAAGCGGTAATCACATTCCGGGGTCAGGTCTGCACTATACCAAATCATTGGACATGAGAATAGGCGACCACCATAACGAAATGCGGTTTGAAGTCGCGGACATGCCCGACACCAAGGTGGACGGGTACCTACCTATGTCTTGGTTGAAGGACCATAATCCCGACATAGATTGGAAGACAGGATCACTAACCTGGCGCTCAGATTTCTGCAAGGCTAATTGCCTGGCAGAGCAGGGGCGGTTAGTGTTCATGACCGATGAAGAGTTGCTAGCTGAAGACCCTAGTAATGTGTACCTGTTGGGAATTGTACAATTCTCCGATGAGGAAGGTGCTGACATTACTGTCAAGCTACTCCCTGAGTATAAGGACTACGGGGACATCTTCAGTCAAGAACGGATTGAGGCCTTGCCGGAGCACTCAAAGTATGACCACACGATCGAGTTGCTACCCGGGACTCAACCTCCGTTTGGGCCTATCTATCCGTTATCGGAAAAGGAGCTTAAGGCACTCCGGGAATATCTCAATGACATGCTGCGAACGGGGAAGCTACGGCGATCCAGTTCCTCAGCAGCAGCCCCTATCCTCTTTGTGCCAAAACCAGATGGTACATTAAGACTGGTAATAGATTACCGAGGGCTGAACAAAATCACGGTGAAGAGCAAGTACCCTCTACCGCTGATGAATGAACTGCGAGATAGGTTAGGAAAAGCCGTTGTGTTCACTAAGTTGGACTTGAAAAACGGCTACTATCTTCTGAGGATGGCAGAAGGTGAGGAATGGAAGACGGCCTTCCGGTGCAGATATGGACTGTATGAATACACGGTCATGCCGTTTGGGTTATGTAATGCCCCGGCAACTTTCCAGAGCATGATAAATGAGGTCTTTCGAGATCTCATGGATGAAGGAGTCATCGCGTATATGGATGACATCCTGATCTACTCCGAAACTATGGAAGAGCACGTCGCGATGGTAAGGCGTGTAATGGAGAAATTGCGGAAAGCTAGACTATGTGTAAGTATGAAGAAGTCCAGTTTCCACCAACGGGAGGTTGAATTCCTCGGATATAGGATCTCCGATATGGGGATCTCTATGTTGTCGGAAAAGGTGCAGACAATCAAAGACTGGGCACCTCCGACATGCGTCGTCGACGTTCAAAGCTTTATGGGCTTTGCCAACTTCTATCGTCGGTTCATAGAAGGGTTCAGCAAGATAGCGAAACCCCTCACGGACTTGACAAAGAAGGATGTCCGATGGGAATGGACACCTGCATGTGAGCAGGCCTTCAATCATTTAAAGGAAGCGTTCACGTCCAAACCTATCCTAGCACATTTTGACCCTGAACGGCCAACACGGCTAGAAACCGACGCTAGTGACTTTGCATTAGGAGCCGTTCTCTCCCAGTTATGTGAGGATGAGAGATGGCATCCGGTGGCCTACCATAGTAGGAAGTTTCACCCAGCAGAGATCAATTATGATGTCCATGATAAGGAAATGACTGCCATCGTGGCGGCATTCAAGGAATGGGATCATCTGCTGCGCTCAGTAACGGACCAATTGGTGATCTATACGGATCATAAGAACTTGGAGTACTTTAATAGTACCAAGGTCCTTAACCGAAGGCAGCACCGCTGGGCTGAATTCCTGCAACCGTTTAACTTCAAGGTGGTTTACCGAGAAGGACGGTTGAATGAGAAGGCGGATGCTTTGTCGCGGCGTAGGGACTACCGCCCTGAAGGGGGGAGTGATTTTCCGCCACAGTCGTTTTTTCGCCCCGGACAGTGGGTTGGGAGCCAGGAACGGGACATCTTGCGACCACAGGTGTTGCAAGTGTGCCAGGGATTTCGGCTCAAGTCGTCCTTTTTGGATCAGTTGCGGGTAGCGATAAGCGAAGACCAGGAGTACTTAAGGATCCTGAAGGCAACAGCTGCAGGTGACAAAGAGGTCGACCGACATTTCACGACGGAAAAGGGCTTACTCCTGTACAAGAACAGGTGGTATGTTCCCAAGGGTCAGAATCTGAAGCAGACAATCATGAAGGCAGAACATGACTCCCGAATCGCGGGACACTTCGGGACTTACAAAACCATTGGCAGGGTGAGGGCTAACTTCTACTGGCCTAAGATGGATGAGCACATCACTGACTATGTGCGGACATGTGATGCATGCCAAAGAAATAAATCCATCAGGCACAAGAAGTTCGGGCTGCTGGAACCTATCGATGTTCCTATGCGGCCTTGGACAGCAATTTCAATGGATTTCATTGTCGCGCTGCCAGAGTCCGAAGGGTATACCAAGATCTGGGTCATAGTAGACAGGTTTTCGAAAATGGCCCATTTCATACCCCTGACCACTGAGGTACCTATCAAGGAGCTTGCCTTGATATTCCTGAAGGAAGTCTGGTGCCTTCATGGACTCCACGAGTCAATCATCTCCGACCAAGGTAGCTGATTCACATCCAAGTTCTGGATGAGTCTAATGCACTTGTGGCAAGTGAAACTAAATGTTTCGACAGCATCCCACCCTGAGAGTGATGGGCAGACCGAGAGGGTTAATCAAACACTGGAGCAGTACTTGCGTAGTTACTGTTCCTAACAACAAGATGATTGGGATTCGCCGTTACCCCTTGCGGAGTATGCGTACAACACCTCGACATCAGAATCCACCAGGTTGTCACCTTTTGAGATCAACTATGGGTTTAACCCAATGACAAACAGGTTGGGTATCGTGTCTGATACCCAGGGAATACACCCTAGTAGTGAGCTCTTGGTTAAGGAAGGGGAAGGAACCTGGGCAGAGATTCGAGAAACGATCCAACGGGCACAGGCAAGGCAACAGAAATGGCATGACCAGAAAAGATTGCGATCACCGGACTACGTCACCTGGGAGGATGTGGCTCCTAGTCTGGCAAAGAAAGCGGACCGTCGGATGTTGAACCGGGAAAACATCCGCACAAAGCGTCCAATGGAGAAGCTAGACCACCGGATGTTTGGGCCTTTCGTGGTCAATCGTCGGGTGGGTAACTGGGCTTATGAACTCCAATTGCCAACCAGATGGAGCATCCACCCGGTTTTCAACGTCACGTTGCTTGCACCCTATCGCGAGGGTCTGGAAGTGGGTAGGGTAAAGGAAGCCCCTACCCCGGAACTTATAGACAACGAGCCCGGTTACTTTGTCGAAGCTGTTGTGGACAGCCGATGGTACGGAGGAGCAAAGGGGAAGTTTCCGTCGCACTTTGTCCAGTACCTGGTTTCATGGGAAGGCTACGGGGCTGAGGAGAACTCATGGGAGCGCTATGAGATACTAGAAGGGACAGGCTTGCAGGCCATGCGGGATTTCCACCAAAGATATCCATCCAAGCCCAGGGACCATAGGGTCTGGGGGGAACCGAGTCGTGGGAATAAGAGATGACGCTAACGGTCCGGGATGGAGCGTAGAGAAGAGGGGAGTGATGTAACGACCCAGCATACATGAGCTATGGCAAGCAGAACATATACCCATACAGGTAGCCAGGAGCCGAACTGATAGGAACCGGCAGGCAAGTAAGTACTTGACCTATGGAGACCCGATGGCCCGGGCTCCGAGAATGAACAGAATTGGCTAGTCAGCGTACTTAGGGACTAATGAAGGGGCAGTTGCTCAGCAAGGCTGGGTAACTGAAGACAGGTCAGAAGGGTCTATCACCCGCGACGGGATAGGCAAGGTAACAGGAAAAAGTTAACTTGTCCGCTGGACAAGGTTACCCTACTCTCAGGATCAGGTTACCCTGCCCAGAGTCCTGAGTTACCCTACCTTTCAATACGAAGTCCCTTGGGGAGTTCGGGAAAATTGACTGGAATGTTTGTCACGCGAAGCCATGCATAATACTAGAATCTGGTGTTCCAGGGGATGCCATTGGCCGAGCTACGTAGCTTCGAGGAAGCTGTAAATTGAAGACATGATTCCCATCATACCCCTCCGGCCCCGCCTTGAGGCCCGGACATCATGGGCAAACGGTTGTGTAGTTGTGTGCAGTCTAGCAAAGAGGAATCTTTGCAGACATGCTTGCAACACCATATACGTTGCTGCCGTCCGGTCGACCGTAGGCTGTTCGCGGGATATACAAACCGATGCT